>JAHRHZ010000288.1:11992802-12005845 GCA_024137785.1 Ginglymostoma cirratum
AGGGGAAGGGAGTCCCAGTGCAGTGCAAGGGGAAGGGAGTCCCAGTGCAGTGTGAGGGGAAGGGAGTCCCTGTGCAGTGTGAGGGGAAGTGAGTCCCAATGCAGTGCAAGGGGAAGGGAGTCTCGGTGCAGTGCAATGGGAAGGGAGTCCTGGAGCAGTGCGAGGGGCAGTGAGTCCTGGAGCAGCGTGAGGGGAAGTGAGTCCTGATGCAGCGTGAGGGAAAGTGAGTCCTGGAGCAGAGCGAGGGGAAAGGAGTCTTGGGGCAGCGCGATGGGAAGGGACTCCTGGAGCAGTGCGATAGGAAGGGAGTCCCGGAGCAGAACAAGGGGAAGGGAGTCCCAGAGCAGTGCAAGGGGAAGGGTGTTCTGGAGATCTGAAAGAGTAAAAGCAAGTCCCAGAGCAGTGCACCTTACCTGGTGCAGCTGAGAGTCTGGCAGAGTGACGGGAGGCTTGGAGTGGCACGGGACTGGTGTTGGATTGGGGGCTGGCATGGATGGTCAGAGCACGTGCTCACTGCTGTAATGAAATATTGATCTGAAATTCTTTATTAGACTGTAATGTCAGTCCTTTTACTTTGTTACCTATCTTACTTCTAACTTTTTTTTTAGACACCGGAAGTAATGCTATTACATTTCCTTTTATTCCCCTTTTGTATCCAAGTTTTGTGCCTGGGTACTTGTACCTAAGGTGGAGCCATTAGAGGCAGCCATTGTAAAAACGTTTCACTGCACTCCTGCACTGGATTGCACGTGACAATAAAGGATATTCTATTCTATTCTAAACACTTTTAGAAGCCTTTGAGGTTTGCTGCCTCAACCACCCTCCCATTCCAGAGCTTCACCATCCTCTGAGTGAAAATAAAATTCCCTCAAGTCTTCTGTAAATCTCCTGCCCTTCACTTTAAGTTGTTATTGACGCTTTAACTAAAGGGAACAGCTGCTTTTTACTCTGTGCATGTCTCTCCTAATTTTATCCACCTCCACCTGTTACCCCACTCCTCAACTTTCTCTATTCCAAAGAAAACAACTGGAAATTATCTAGCTTCTCCTCAATTTCCCCTCACACTGCCATTGCCCCTACTCAAGTGTATGCTTTGTCAGAGGTTTCTGTGCTGATCATTTGTTTAGTTCAGAATATTGCTCCAATGAGCAGAGTTTTCCAAATGAATATTTGCAGGCTTGGGTTATTATTTTCCTACATGTGAGGGAAAGGTCAAGATCAATGGGTGAAAGTGTTTTGGCAGCAAGGGATGTTATCAAATTCACTGGGAAGCCTTTACTGGGAAAGAGGCAGGTTCTATCTGTGGTATTCCAGAGCGTCATTGGAGGGTGTATTTGGATCGAAATGGCAGGAGATTGGCACTGGGTAACAGAACCAATGCAGTCACAAGAGGCAGATTGGCCTCCTCTGCACCCTGACAATTCTGTGCAGATGTCATTACCCTCCTGGGACAGCAGGTGCTCTGAGATGAGACAGGCAGAATGGCCTTGGACAGAAATCCCTCAAACCCACTGCCTCCAGAGCAAGGAGCATTCTAGCACCGAGCAGCCTGGCCTAGATTTACTTCGAGAAAGGACTCTTAACGGGAAAGAAAAGGTGAAGACAGGCTGAGTGTAACAGTTGGGTTTCTTACCTCTTTGAGGGCCCAGGTCAGGTTTACGACTTTGTGTCCGGGTTCTGGCTGCCACGACGACAACGAGACAACTGTTTGCCACGAAGATGAGGGAGGGAATGAGGGTGAGGGTGAAGGTGAGGGTGAGGGTGAGAGTGAGAGTGAGGGTGAAGGTGAAGATGAGAGTGAGGGGGAAGGCGAGGGTGAGGGTGAAGGCGAGGGTGAGGGTGAGAGTGAGGGTGAAGGTGAAGATGAAGGTGAGGGGGAAGGCGAGGGTGAGGGTGAAGGCGAGGGTGAGGGTGAGGTAGTGTTGGATGACAGAGACGTTGTAGCTGGCTGGGGTTGCCATGGCAGCGTGGGTTCTGTTGAGGTTGGGGTCAAAGTGCTTGGCAGAGGTTGATCACACGTATCACCCTGATAACCTTCTTTACAGACACAAACATAACCATCAACGGTACTGCTGCAGTTGCCATGGTGACAGGGGTTGCTCGCGCAGTTGTCTATTCGGTCCTAGAAGAAAAAGGAATGCAATTTTATTTGGCTGGAGATAGACTGTTCGCCAACACAATTTCTGAAAATCCCTTGGGTCACACTCATTGGTTTTAGATTCCCACCAGCTCACAAGAAACATCTTGTTAGAGACACAGTGTTCCCTGTTAAAAATGCAGGGAAGTGACACATTCCTTTCGCACCTTTCTATAATGATTCACCCAGAACCACCAGGAAGCACTTCTAGGAATAATATTTGTCTTTGGTCTTTCATTTCATCTTGAAAAATGGCTCATCTTCACTTGCTAACCCTAACCCCATCTCCTACCCCATTGTAAACACTCCCCTCTCAATGATGCAGTGCCTTTGACATGTCAAAACACTATTCCATGACTCCATTCAATGTGAAAAATAGAAATGTAAAGCTAAGGAGTTAAATGAAAGGATGATACCGAATCCAGGGTTGAATCACAGAATCCCTACAGCATGGAAACAGGCCATTCAGCCCATACTAACCCTCCAAAGAGCATCCCACCCAGACCCACTCCCATACCATACTCTATCCCTGTGACCTTGCATTTAACATGGCCAATCCACCCTAACCTGCATATCTTTGGACTGTGGGAGGAAACCGGAGCACCCGGAGGAAACCCACGCAGACACGGGGTGAATGTGCAAACTCCACACAGTCACCCGAGGGTGGAGTCAATTGCCGTGAGGCTGCAGTGCTAACCACTGAGCCACTGGGCCATGAGATGGAGATGGTGCTGGGTTAAGAATGTTCCTTGGTTTTGAACATCTAGCTGTGTTGAACCACTGCCAAGCAACAGAATCTTACACTTTCCATCAAAAACCCAACTGTGTATAAAGAGCGTGAGCCTCAGGAACACAGTGTTTCTCAAATCACTCCAAACAAATTTGTATGCTCATCCGTGCTGTCTCACTAGTGTGAACAGAGCAAGGACACAAACTGATTTCATCACATGGTAATGCAGTAACCTTTACCCGAGAAAATACTGTGCAGAGATTACACATTTTCCACAACACGGGGAGTGAAAAATTACTCTCGCGGTTGAAGGACTTTGGATTATTCCCATATATACTGAGTAATCATCCTCAAATTGCACCCATCGATTTTTATCTTTTGAATAACTATCAAAGTGTGTAGACATCATTGGTTTTGCTGTAATCAACATTGATTAAAATATACCTCACAATCTCCATGTCAAAATGTTTCTAACACAGTGCATTTCCAACTGCATTTCAGAAGGCTGGCTCAGCAAGGGGTGGCACAGCGGCTCAGTGGCTAACACTGCTGCCTCACAGTGCCAGGGACCCAGGTTCAATCTCCATCCTCAGGTGACTATCTGTGTGGAGTCTGCACATTCTCCCTGTGTCTGTGTGGGTTTCCTCCCACAGTCCAAAGATGTGCAGGTTAGGTGGATTGGCCAAAGGAAATGCAGGGTTATAGGGATAGGGTAAGCAGACAGTTGGGTGGGAAGCTCATGAGAGGGTTGCTGTGGACTTAATGGGTTGAATGGCCTGCTTTCACACTGTAGGGATTTTATGAAATTAACAGTGTTATTTTCAGCAGATAAAGTCGGAGGTAAAGCCCATGGCAGGGTTTATGTGTAAGTTCCATATGGAAGCAATGGGTGGAATTTGATGGTTTTTCAATGTATATTGTCTGAAGTTTTTGAGTACGTTAAATGAACAATGCTGTGTAGCAAACAATGCTCTAGACTGAGCCAATGTATTTGGTTAAAGAACATGCAGTGAGTAGAGGAACAATCCAAGTAGGATTGTGTTCAGCAGTTTGCAGTCTCAATGCACTGCTATAATGATGTACCACACTATAGTCTATACAGTGTGGAGCTGGATGAACACAGCAGGCCAGGCAGCATCAGAGGAGCAGGAAAGCTGACGTTTCGGGGAAGAACCCTCCAAAACCAAAAGGTCAACTTTCCTGTTCCTCTGATGCTGCCTGGCCTGCTGTGTTTATCCAGCTCCACACTGTGCTATATCAGACTCCAGTATCTGCAGTTCTTACTAACATTATAGTGTATACCAGGTTATAAACATATCAACATACAAACTAGAAACAGGAGTAGGCCATTCAGACTCCTGAAACTGCTCTGTTATTCATTGAGGGTCTGGCTGGTCCTTTTGTTACTGCAAATGCAGATTCCCCCCTTGCCTCCGATATCCTTTCACACCTTTGTCTAACAAAATCCGTCTACCTCTGCCTTAATAATACTCCAGGACTCCACTTCTGTCATTTGTTCAGGAAGACAGTTCCAAAAACTCATAACCTTCTGAGAGAAAAGAAAAGTCACCTCTTTAAACATGTGACCTCTGACTGTTAAACACTGACCGCTGGTTCTAGAGTCTCCTACAGGTGGAAACACCCTGTCTACATCTACTGTGCCAACAGCCCTTGGAATCTATATGTATCAATGAAGTCACCTCTTACTGTTCTAACCTCCAGTAAATACAAGGCTGGATGACCCAGCCTTTCCTCCTACGATAACACAGGTATTAGTCTGGTAAAGCTGAAACAGTTGGTGGTGATGCAGGAAGCCATCATAACCAGAACTGAAATGTTTTTGGAGGCGGAGAGACCAGATCACAGTAGAGGATGGGTATGTTATTATGGGGAGCAAGAGTGAATGTCCTGGGCAAAGGTCACCACGAGATACTGGCTGAAGTCCACCTGGGGTTTCCAAAATGAAGATGTTGGTGAGAAGTTACGTTTGGTGGCCAGGATTGGATGCTGGCACAGCTGCACTGGGTGGGGCAGTGCCCATAGTGCCAACAAGAGCAGAAATCACCGAAAGCAGCCCCCACCGACTCACCGTCCCCACATTCATGGGAATGGCTGGGTAAACCCTGGACTCGGTTACACAGCGACTATGCAGGTCCTTTCATGGGCTCAATGTTCTTGGTCATTGTGGACTCATTCATCAAACACAGGGATGACAATATAAAAACTGCACACATCTTCTGCAATTCATGGGCTCCTGGAAATGTTAGTCACAGATAACAGGCCAGCAGGGAATTTGAGTGTTTCCTGAAATCAAATGGTATTCAACATGTAAGGACTGCTCCATACCATCCATCATCCAATGGTCTGGCATAAAGAGCAGTTCAGACTTTGAATATGGGTTTAAAGAAATAGCCAACAGCTCCACTCAATACCAAACTGTCCCAGTTCCTATTTGATTACAGGGCCATGCCTCATATAACTACAGGGATAGGTCCAGCAGTGGCTAATCAGGAGAATACACCACATCTGGTTAAATCTGATCTTTCCGGACCTGGGGGGTGTGGGGAGGGTGAAACGGCATCAAGAATGCCAACGTTGGTCACAGGGCTCCGCTAAGCGAGAGAGATAGTTTACTTTGAGGGAACCATGGGAATGACCCTCCATGGCTAAGAGGCATGGTCCACATGGAGTCAGATCAAGTGACATATGAAGTTCGGGTAGGAGCACATGGGCCATCGGAAAGCTGCAAACTTGCAAAATGGTGCGGGAGCAAAATGTTCCCAGCTCCTCAACAGACTTTCCGACTGTTCCGGAACCCGTGGGTTCTTTCCCTCTCCATCAAGCATTGAGAATACCTGGAAATCTGGGATGGACACAGCAGATGTCACGGCCTCGATGCTTTTACCACTTGAAGAGGAGAATGAATTTCTTCTGAGACATTCCGGGCACAAGAGGTGAGCGACAGTGTTACACACCGCCTGGACCAGTGGTAGAAATGGAGGAGCCTGACCTGGTGCTAAAATTCCCAAGGAGGAGCGACAGAAAAAAGAACCAGCCAAAATCCTCGGATTCAGAGGGGGAGGGATGTAATGACTGTAGCAAGGTCAGCCCAGTGGGTTTTGTAGAATCTGAGTTCTCCCTGATTGGGGCTGTAAATCTGGTCCAATCAGGGAGCCCTGGCTGACAGGTAGAAACAGGAGAGTCAGGGGTTCTGTTCACGCTGAGAGCTGGCTCTGAGGGAGCTGGATCAGGGTCAAGGACTCTCCGCTTGTAAATAAAGGGTGACTTGGTGACAGGATACCAGCCTCTGTGCAGTTAGTTCACTGTTCAGTTAAAAAGATTTGCGATGCAGATGTTTTAGAACTTAAAACAAGAAGAAGAATAAAAGTGAAAGAATGAAAATACAGGATTTTTACTTTCTTCAGCTTGTTCTGATATAGATTCAGACTTTCCAGATTAGTGTTAATACTCAGTCTTGTTACCTGCTAATGCTAAATATTTTCTTACACATGATATGCTCTAGTCAGTAATATTTAACATTACGGATCAAGATTAGAGGAAACCAGTCATCCTTCAGAGTGTGCTCATTACCACGACTAAAAATATAATGCTTTCTACTTCGATTATTAATTGGTAATATGATAAAACTTCTCAAAATGCCTTTGAGGATGTACAAATCTGCACCCTATTTATCAATTACTGTAGATTGAGTCTTGATATTGAATGTCACTCACTTTTTACATCTGGCCAATAAACTTGTAAGATATCATTTTAAACTCAAATATCAAAGGACGCAATGCTCCCGAGCAAAACAATTTTATTCATGGATTTGCTCCAGGCTAAATTAATTTTTAACTTTTCTTTAGCTTTATTTTGCCACTTTCTCTCTTAAACTAACTACATTGTGCTTTTGTTCTCCATCTTCGTTTCTCTTGTTATATTTCTTTTGGAGTCGTGTACACTTGCTTTCTCGCATCTTGTACTATCACTCCTCCCATTATTTTACGTCCTCCCTCTCTCTCTCTCTGTTTGCAGATTTTATTACAGATCCAATTACAGCAAATTAATATTGCTGGTGAAGCAAGGTCACGCTGATGTGGTTACCATGGAGCAGGGTAGCAGTTAAAATAGCTAAACAAAATACTGGAGATTTTGTTCATTTGCACAATGGGTCATTAAACAGCGAGATAAAGCCAAGAGCTCATTTCACTCGTAGTATCTGGTCGTTGCTTGCAGAATGTCGGTGAGCTAAGCTCCATTCGAAGTCATTCTAACAAAGCAAGGTCATCTGTGTGATTCTGCTACCATCGCTGTCTGATATTGCTGTGGCAACCGTCACATGGAGTGCAGAGCTATACTACCCCAAAGTAAATCTCTTGCATTAACACTGCACTTTCCAAAGGGAAATCAGGCGTGAAATAATGGTTTTCCTTTTCAAATTATACACCTCGGCCGAAATCTATATGCCTTAAATTATAAGTTTACATTTTGTTGCACAGTTATTGCTGGACCCACTTTTTAAGCTCATTACTCGACCTGATAATGCCAGTTACAATGCTCTGAGATGCATTTTAAATCTGATCTAATAACGATTGCATTTCTGACAAGCAATTTAGCCTTTTCCCGGCTCAATATTTTAAACAGGTGCCACATGATTTTGGAAGCCTTTAATCTTCCTAAATCACCATATTTTTGAATCATATCAGGGCCATTGTAAGAAGCTGAGATTTATTTGAAAGGGTGCATTTCTAAAACTGCTATGTGAGTACTTCCCAACTTCATCGCACCCTTCCCTCAATACCCCATGGCTCTCTGCACAGGCCAGATTTGAACAATGAAGTGTATGCGCACAAAGGATCAACCTGCTCAGAGATAGTATCACATACCTCTAATACAGGTGCGGCTTGAACTCTGGTCTCCCGATCCAGAGATAGGGATGCTAGCACTGCACCCTGAATGTAGAAACTCCTGATCTGATGACTATGTTGGCAGTGTGCCAACAGACCTAAAGTTTGTCATTAGCATCTGCAGATTGAGCTCTTTTTAAAAAACTCATTCACAGGATATGGGCGTCACTGTGTCTATTTTCCATCTCTAATTGCCCAGAGAGAAGTTGAGAGTCAACCATATTGCTGAAATCACTTGTATTCCAGTTGGCAGTTTTCTTCCCTAAAGGGCATTAGTGAACTAGATGGGTTTTTTCTCCTGACAATTGACTCATGGTCATCATTAGACTCTTAATTCCAGATCATTTTTTAATTGAATTCAAATTCCACTATCTGCCATAGCAGGATTTGAACCTGCATCCCCAGAACATTACCTGGGTCTCTGGATTAACAGTCCTGCAATAATACCACAAGGCCATCAGTTCCTCTTAAGCCTAGCACCTCCACTTTCAAAGTTCCTGTAAGACCTTTCCCCTGCATTTCCCACACTCTCTGATGGTCAATGCTAATTCAAACGTTAAATTGAAATGTGAGATAGACAATTTTTTATTAAGTACGGGTTTCGAGAGATATGGACCCAAGGTAAGCCTATCGAGTTAGGCCATGATCTTGTTGAATGATGGCCCAGGTTTGAGGGGCTGAATGGCCTACTCCAGTTCCTATGTTCCTATCACCAAGTCTTCAGCTCAGCTCCCACCTCAGTGTAATACTAAATTTTGATGAGACAGTCTAAGTCAGAGGTTTGACCAATGACTTACCCATTTAAAGGGCAAAATGTTTGCTTGGGGGAGTCACTGGGGACACATGAAAATCTGGCCAATCACAGATCTGGTTAAATGTCTTTCAAGTAGACTTTTGACAAAGGATGTTGGTCCCTGGTTGGCCAGTCATTGTGCTTGTTTATGTGCCAATAGAATAGGCAAAATGAGGCCCAATTTCTGTCCTAATATCGGGGGTCACAATGGACAGGCATGGGGGTGGCAATGAATTATTCAGAAAGGTGCACACTAGTTGAACTTGCTACTGTTCCTAAATATTCTTACATTTTTCCCAAGGGGCAGACAGACATAAGCTGCCAGGAGTTAACAGTTTCCCACAGGAAATGATGTCGCTGGGGCTCTGACCCACACTGTGTGAGCGCTGCTCCCTGTTGGGAACACTGATTTACGATATGCTTAAAACTTCAACAAATATTGGAAGTCTTATCTCTAATTATTACCTTCACGAGTGTACAAAGCACTTTTAACATATTCATCTCCCCAAAGCATGCTCACACGATGCTATAAGAGCATAAGAAATAGGAACAGGAATAGACCATTCAGCCCCTTGAACGTTCTCCGCCATTCAATATGATCATGGCTGAGCCAACATTCCTCACATCCACTTTTCTGCCCTTTCCCTGTACTCTTTGATTCCCCAATTGATCAAGAATCTATCTATCTCAACCTTAAATACACACAAGGACTCTGCACGCACAACGTTCTTTGGCAAAGAGTTCCAAAGACTCACAACCCTCTGAGAGAAGAAATTCCCCCTCATCTCAGACTTAAATTGGTGCCCCTTTGTTCTGAGACTGTGCCCTCTGGTCCTAGACTCTCCCATGGGGGGAAGCATCCTCCCAGCATTTACCCTGTCAAGCCTCTTAAGAATCAAAGAGATCACCTCTCATTCTTCTAAACTCCAATGAGTAGAGTCCCAACCTGTTTAACCTTTGCTCATAAGACAATCTCTCAATACCAGGTGTCATCATAGTGAAACTTTTCTGAACTGCCTCCAATGAAATAATATATTTCCTTGAATAAGAGGACCAGAACTGCTCACACAACTCCAGATGTGGTCTCACCAACACTATATACAGTTTCAAAAAAAAGTTCCCTACTCTTACACTCAAACTCCTTTGAAATAAGTCCACCATTCCATTAGCCTTCCTGATGAGCTGTTCTAACCAAGACATTTTCTAATTTGTTCCATCTTTATCATATCTTTTTTTCCCAGCCTCAACTATTTCCCCACCTTAAAGTGGGTTTACCTACTTCTGTTCAACAATCTTTTACAATGGAGCCCAGCCTTCCTCCTCATAACCTCTGCCATGCAATAACCATTTCTGTCTCTTTTTTCTTCATTTTGTACGACCTTCCATTATTTTCCTACCTACCCAAGTTGCATTTATTGCTCCTCCATTAGCAACATTTCTGACAGGACACGCGTAGAAGGCATTCAGCAATGTACAAGCAACATATTCCATACATTTCTGCGATTGTCTGTAATCGCAAAGATATGGAAAAAAGTGAGAAACCAGTTTTACTTTAGTGGTCAAAATGAGTTTTTAAAATTTACAATTACTTAATAAACGATTGCTCCTTTCAACCACATCCTTACCACCACGTCACATGGATTAACAGAGTAACTAAAATTATAATTTTGAACGAAAATGTATTGGAATACTATCGTTTGTCCGTCATATTCAATTGTTCAACAATATACTTTGAAAACACTTAGCCAGGCAACATTGGAGAACTCAATGTGGCTCATATGGAGGTTAGCATCTTGCACATTTACACTGAGTTATTCTCTTCCATAAGTCAGGAAAGGATGGTCGATCAATGTTTACTCTGGACCACATACTTCTCAATAAGACAAGGGAATTAAGGGCTGATCTTTTTAAGCCAATTGCCAGTGCATCATTTATCATACTTCCATTGCTGTAACCTGTCCTGAAATAAAATAACACACCCACATGACTTTATTTTGACTCTAAATGTAACTCCAGCAACGTGATGGGAACAGTAAGTATTACCATGGGTCCTTAGTGTATTGTTCTTTCTTGAAGGACTTTACAAAAATAGCTGAAGAAGATCTTGGAAATGTCATAAAAGTAGGCCAATCGAATGCAAAAAAAAGATACTGGGTTAATGAAAGGATAAGGATGGATAATAGGTGTCCCTGTACTAGTGATCGCTGGGATGTACCAATGCTATTCACTGGATTCTTGGCGAAATTCTGAATTTGGTTACTTCAGCTGTGTTTGCTGGACTAATTAATATAAACAATTCTTACATTAAATAATGTTCCCCTGAAACAAGATGAAGGCATATGGCCCCACAAGCCTGAATTAAACAATGTGTGTCACTATCTGTGATGTTTGCAGAATTTAAAAACTCATTTTGACCTCCAAAGTAAAACTATCACTATCTGTCATGATCTGTGTCACTATCCTATTTGGTGCATATCGCTTGACACAGTGACCAAATAAAAAAAATCAGTCTCTGCCTTGAAAATTTCAATTGATCCAGAATCCACAGCTTTTCAGTGGGCGAACATTCGAGCTTTCTCCTACCCTTCCACATCTGGTGCACCTCATACGAGCTCTTTGTGATCATTGGGCAGGCAGGTCACATCAAATGTCTTGCCTATCCAGGGGAGGGTTTTAACCACCAGATGTTTCCATGGCACAATCACTTTGAACACACCGAACAAGATGAAAGAATCCATGAGAACAGACAATATCATCTGCATTGAGTAGTTAATGGTCATTCTCAATCATTCACTGAGAAATTGCAGAAGGAAAGCACTAATCTATTGCCTCAATTGATTTCAAAATATCTCTGAACCTCTAATCTGGTTTTATGCAGCGGTATGGTGAGGTGGTCAAGTATTCTGTAATTTGGACTGGGCACAGCAGGTTTAACAATAGACAAATACTCACCAGTACTCTCCAGAATTCAGTCTCAGATTGAACTGGATCGCCTCTTTTTAGCCCCTTCAGCAGATTAGAACAAAGATTTTTAATTTTTTCCATTTGATGTCCTATTGTCACATGTGCCTTGGTACAGTGAAAAGTTTGGTTTTGCGAGCAGTACAGACAGATCGTACCATAGAAAGTGTGTTAGAGTAATAGAACAAAGTGAGGAAGGGTCACCGGACCCAAAACATTAACTCTGATTTTTTCCTTCACAGATGCTGCCAGGCCTGCTGAGCTTCTCAAGTAACTCATGTTTTTGTGCGAGGAATACATTGTTACGGCTGCAGAGAAGGTGCACAAAGAGTGAGATCAACATTCAATTTAAAATTGGAGAAGCCATTCAGCAGTCTAATAACAGCGGGGAAGAAGCGATTCTCGAATCTGTCAGTGCGTGTGTTTAAGCTTTTGTACCTCTGCTCAGTGAAAGAGGTTGGAAGAGATTATAACCGGGAAGGGGTCTTTGATTATGTTCGCTCGCTTTGCGAGAAGTTTTCATTAATGTTTAGCATCCAATTATATCACACATCAATGAAAATGTGATACATAAAGGAACTAATTATTTGATTTTCCTGCGTGAAAGGAAGAGAAGTATAATTACTCACTAACCAGGAGAAAAATAATAAGTTGTGACATTAAGCACTGACACGAAGTACAAAACTGGGAAAGTGATAAATTCAAAAAATATCAAGTATAGGCAGTTTAAAAAAAACCCTTAGAGTCCTTGTTAATTTTTCACTGGGTACTATCGTTGCTTAACTTATGTCTTGTATCCTCAGTAGTGGCAAAATCTGCACATTACCTTCAGTTCTTTGTAAACAGATGTTTGTCTAATTTACATTATCACTGGCCATCGTTTTTTGAGACACTGAGAGAAACAGGAAGAGATTGAGAGCACACCTTCCAGTTCCGCTGTTCCAAATCTATTTTCTTCTCTCAGCTCTGCCTTAAAAACTGTTGCCTGAAATACAGTTCCATTCTGTAATCATGTGTTTGACTTGGTGTTTCCCAGACTAATTTGTAGGTAATTTTCACACCAACAATGAAACTTCCAGAGAAGTGTAAATTGAATATGAAACACTGGTCTGAATGACTGGTTTCAGTTCATTTTAGTTCAAACTTGTTCAGATCTTGTTTATTGATAGTTGCATGAGCCCGGCTCAATCTGTTCGGGTGACCTCAGCAGTCAAGTTAAGTCAATGTTTTTACTTTTTTAAAAACTATTTTAGTGCCTGAGATGTCCTAGGTATTAAAAATCAGATAATAGTAGCTATTACTTGATGCTCCACTATCATAATACTCCCAAATCTTCCAGGACCAGTGTGTAGGAATTGTCAGAAATAAAACCAGGGACGTAATATAACATTTACATCAAAAATTGGTTTGATTGCATTTGAAATATTGCTTACAAGTCTGGTCTCCTGATCAAACAAAGAATTTGGAGGGAGATAAAAGGTACTGCAGATGCTGGAGAATCCGAGATAACAAGCA
>JAHRHZ010000288.1:12006245-12022519 GCA_024137785.1 Ginglymostoma cirratum
GCGACTGGGAGGTGCAGTTGTTTGTTGTGAACTGGAATTTGGAGGCATTTCATTGCATAGCTGGTGGTGAAAATATGCTACCACAGGAGGACGGTAAATGAGATGGAATTAATTCATTTTAACAGGAGGTTAAATATACAAACAAGGGAGCCAGGAAAAGGAGGAAGTGTGTGGCATAGAGCCAAAGAATCATGGAGATCTACAGCGCTGAACAATGCCCTTCAGCCCATCACATCTGTGCCAGTCAAAAACAAGTACCTAACTGTGATAAAGAGATGGCAGGAACTGCCGATGCTGGAGAATCTGAGAATAACAAGGTGTAGAGCTGGATGGACACAGCAGGCCAAGCAGCATCAGAGGAGCAGGAAGGCTGACGTTTCGGGCCTAGACCCTTCTTCAGAAAACCTAACGGTTCTAATGCCACTTTTCAGCACTTGGCCCAATAGGCCGGTAATCGATGGCGGAGGAACCTCGGTCAGGTAGACATGCTGGTATTGATGAACATGGTTCGTTTACATCTTTCTGTATTGTGGACTATATTTAATTTGCCCAATAGCCAATGGCTTACACAGAGTGACAGTCTAAAACTCCAACACTACATATGTCAAACAAGTTTATCTTGTGGTTATCTAAGCACTGTTCCACTTTGTAACATTTAGCTAAGTTCATGTTATTTAGTTGTGCTCAATTTAAAAAAAACCTACAACAGTTACATCTTTATATTTGCACGTTAAATAAAATTAAAAATGTCTAATTCCTTGCAAAATTTCATACTGACAATGGACTCAGAAGAGTCTTTTAAAAGTGCTCTGTCCTGGTTTATTTGTTAAGGCAATAGTTCTGACAGGGCTAATGTTGGAGATTGCATTAAGGTTCATTTCTTCTGATGAGATCATGAGGACTTGGATGGGGAAAGGTAGAACATCTGAGCATCTTGAAAAAGACTGACCTGTTATTCTCGGCCTTATTGCAGTATAGTGACCTAATTGTCGTCATACAATTAACTATATCCTGTTGAAGACAGCTTCTTATGTTGCGACTCATTGGTGGTTTCCCCTATCTGTGTAAACCAAGTAGGCCCTTAGACTCAGTCAAGGAAAGAGGACGATGACAGCAAAAGACCTTACCCACAGCTGGTGGTGATTGGTATCACACCACGTACATTATTTTTTTACATAAGCTCATTATCTGTGACCGTATCAGGCAAGGGAACAGAGATCATAGGAACTTTCAGCCCCATGAGCCTGTTCTGCTATTCACTGAAACCATGGCTGATCTGAGGGCTAACTCCATATCCCTGTCTTTGGCCAATATCCCTTAATAAATTTGCCTCACAAAAATTTATCTCAGATATGAAACTAACTACTGACCCAGCATCCAATGCCATTTGTGGAAGAGCGTTCCAAACCTCTCCCACCCTTTGTGTGTAGAAGTGCTTCCCAACATCTCTCCTGAACAGCCTGGCCCTAATTCTCACGCTATGGCCCCAGTTCCACAATTCCCAACCAGTGGAAATAATTTATTTACCCTGTCTTTTCCTGCTAATATCTTGTAGACGACAATCAGATCACCCCTTAACATTCTAAACGCTAGGGAAATCAGGCCTACTTTGTATAATCTCTCCTCGGAACCTAACCCCTGAATTCCTGGTATTTTTGTTAACCTACGTCATATTCTATCCAAGGCCAATCTATCCTTTCTAAGGTTGGTGATATACTCTCAGTGCTCCAAGTGGGGGCTAACTACATCATGTTACAGACAAACAAGATTGGTGAGCAGGAAAGTCAAACATGTCCCACACCATGATGTCTAAACCATTGTGACTAATCTCCGACATACTTAGTTTTTTTGAAAAATTTACTATTATACTTCTACTGGGCTGGGAATCCCAGAGCGGGACACTGGTTGTGGTGAAATGCTGTAGGAAAAGAAGGAAAAGTTGGACTCTCATTAAGTTACCTTTCTTCACTTTACTCTAAGTTAATGTGAATGGTGCCTATGTACGGGTGACAGTATGTAGTTTTCACTATATTTTACACTGAATACACGTGACAATAGAGGATAAAGGATACCTTTTGGCCATTACGTGATATAATCACACAGGAGGCATCTTGGCTGAGGCGGCCACTTGGCCCATCTTGGGCCATTTAGGAAACTTGCTGGGAAATCCTGAAAATTGCACCAGCTCATGATGCACCAACATGATTGAAAACTCGAAAGATTTGTTGTGATCCAAAAACCTTAGCTTATTAGAGTTTAAGGCCTTCAAATAGAAATATTAATGAGGGCATTAAAAGACACAGAAAAAAATCCAATGCTAAATGTAATGACATGCTGTCCTGGACTTCCCATGCGGCTGCAAGAGTCAAGAAGGTACAACCACGCCTCTTCTTCCTCAGGCTGCTCAGAAAATTTGCCATATCGATAAGGTCCCTCACCAACTCCTACAGATACACCATTGAAAGCATACTGTCTGGGTGTATAATGGCCTGGTACGGCAACTGCTCTGCCCAGAACCGTAAGAAACTACAGAAGGTAGTGTGCACAGCCCAGACCATCACAGAAGCCAACCTTCCACCCATGGACTCCATTTACATGGCTCGCTGTTGCAGAAAGGCGGCCAACATCATCAAAGACCCATTGCACCCCGGTAATGATCTCCTACAACCTCTTCCATCAGACAGAAGATACAGAAGCCTGAATACACACACAGGCAGGTTCAGGAACAGCTTTCTTCCAGCCATTATCAGACTGTTGAATGGACTCCAGCCTCAATGTAACCTGTATGCCTCTAAGTCTTTCTGGTCTGTGCATCCTTTGCTTGCTGTGATCTGCCTGTACTGCGCGTAAACAAAGCTTTTCACTGTATTTCAGTACACAAGACAATAAAATCAAAATCAAATCAGATCATATTATATACTTTCTATTTTTGAGATGTAGAGCAGAGTCATGGAGTCATACAGCACAGAAACAGACCCTTCAGTCCAACCAGTCCACACCAACCATAATCCCAAACTAAACCAATCCGATCCTGCCTGCTCCTGGCCCATATCCTTCCAAACATTTCTTATTCACGTAATTATCAAAATGTCTTCTAAACGTTGTAACTGTATCTTCATCCACCACTTCCTCTGGAAGTTCATTCCACACGTGAACCAAACTCTGTGTAAAAAGGTTGCCTTTCATGTCTTTTTTAATCTTCCTCATCTCACCTTAAAAATATGCCTGGTATTAAAATCCCTCTTCCTAGGGAAAAGACATCTGCAATTCACATTATCCATACCCTTCATGGTTTAAAAAAACACTCTCCCCTCAACCTCCAGTGAAAAAAAGTCCCAGCTTCTCCAGCTTATCTTTATAACTCAAGCTCTCCATTCCCAGCAACATTCTCGTAAATATCTTCTGAACTCTCTCCAGCTTAATAATATCCTTCCTATAACTGGGCGACCAGAACTGGACACAGCATTCTAGAAGAGGCCTCACCAATGTCCTGTACAATCTCAACATGACGTCCCAACTCCTGTACTCAAAGGTCTGAGCAATGAAGGCAAGTGTGCCAAATGCCTTCTTATGCACCCTGTGTACCTGTGACACAAACGTCAAAGAATTATGTACCTGAACCCCTAGGTCTCTCTGTTCTAAAACACAACCCAAGGCCCTAGTGTTAATTGTATAAGTCCTGCTTTCATTTATTCTTCTGTTTTATTGAAAACCTTCCTTCCTTCGCTATAAAATTTCAGACAGTGAAAAAGCATTTTGAATGCTTTGATATGTGACATTAACCATGTTACATTTCTTTAATGGGATTTTTCTGCATGAAATGTTCACAGTTCAAAGTTTGGAAGTAAATGCTGTTTCAAAAAATTAATATTTAGGCCGAGTAATCAAGTTAAAACTATGGAAATATGTGACAGTAATAGTAACAAAAATAGACAAACAAATGCAGCAGGTGAAAGGCAAGTAGTGGAGGGGACAGTGAATTAAGATTATATTAAAACTGCTATAGATGCTGTTAATAAATGATCATTTAATTAGAAATATTTAGAAGGTGAATTTTAATATTAGGTTTAAATGTTAAGCTATGATCTGCCTGCACTGCTTATAAACAAAACATCTTACTGTACTTATGTAACTACAATAAATCATATCAGATCAAAGACAAGATCACCTCAATAGGAAGTAATGTTTCTGGGCAGCATTATTTTGGAAACTCCATGCACACAGAGTTAATAAGATAGTGGAAATGGAAATGATTTGCTACAAGATGTTGCAATCGTTTTCAAAGGCACTTTCCCATGAAGTCAAATAATATGCGGGTCGGTGCTAGCAATTTGCTGTACAGGTTCTGACCCTTCTGTTACATGAAGACACTGGATAGGGGTTAGATCCTTCCTCACAATAGCACAGGTGAAAGGTCTCAGTCAGACAGGCATCTCAAGTTACACATGCCCTGCACCAGCCAAATGAAAGGTGACAATAACAGAAAACCCAGCAAAAACCAGAAGGTAAAATACGTCAACGCAAATGAAATACGGGTGTGAGTGAGGGGAAATAGACAATAGACAATAGGTGCAGGAGTAGGCCATTCGGCCCTTCGAGCCAGCACCCCCATTCATTATGATCATGGCTGATCATCCACAATCAGTATCCTGTTCCTCCCTTATCCCCATAACCCTTGATTCCATTATCTATAAAAGCTCTATCCATCTCTTTCTTGAAAATATCCAGAGACTTGGCCTCCACTGCCTTCTGGGGCAGAGCATTCCATATACCCACCACTCTCTGGGTGAAGAAGTTTTTCCTCAACTCTGTTCTAAATGGCCTACCCCTTATTTTTAAACTGTGTCCTCTGGTTCTGGACTCACCCATCAGCGGAAACATGCTCCCTGCCTCCAGAGTGTCCAATCCCTTAATAATCTTATACGTCTCAATCAGATCCCCTCTCATCCTTCTAAACTCAAGTGTATACAAGCCCAGTCACTCCAATCTTTCAACATATGATAGTCCCGCCATTCCGGGAATTAACCTTGTGAACCTACGCTGCACTCCCTCAATAGCAAGAATGTCCTTCCTCAAATTTGGAGACCAAAACTGCACACAATACTCCAGGTGTGGTCTCACCAGGGCCCTGTACAGCTGCAGAAGGACCTCTTTGCTCCTATACTCAATTCCTCTTGTTATGAAGGCCAGCATGCCATTAGCTTTCTTCACTGCCTGCTGTACCTGCATGCTTGCTTTCATAGACTGATGTACAAGAACACCTAGATCTCGTTGTACTTCCCCTTTACCTAACTTGACTCCATTTAGGTAGTAATCTGCCTTCCTGTTCTTGCCACCAAAGTGGATAACCTCACATTTGTCCACATTAAACTGCATCTGCCATGCATCCGCCCACTCACCTAGCCTGTCCAAGTCACCCTGTATTCTCATAACATCCTCCTCACATTTCACACTGCCACCCAGCTTTGTGTCATCAGCAAATTTGCTAAAATTACTTTTAATGTCTTCATCTATATCATTAATGCATATTGTAAACAGCTGCGGTCCCAGCACCAAACCTTGCGGTACCGCACTGGTCACCGCCTGCCATTCCGAAAGGGACCCGTTTATCGCTACTCTTTGCTTCCTGTCAGCCAGCCAATTTTCAATCCAAGTCAGTATTTTGCCCCCAATACCATGTGCCCTAATTTTGCTCACTAATCTCCTATGTGGGACTTTATCAAAGGCTTTCGGAAAGTCCAGGTACACTACATCTACTGCTCTCCCTTGTCCATCTTCATAGTTACATCCTCATAAAATTCCATAAGATTAGTCAAGCACGATTTCCCCTTCGTAAATCCATGCTGACTCTGACCTATCCTATTACTGCTATCCAAATGAGTCGTAATTTCATCTTTTATAATTGACTCCAGCATCTTACCCACCACTGACATCAGGCTAACGGGTCTATAGTTCCCTGTTTTCTCTCTCCCTCCTTTCTTGAAAAGTGGGACAACATTAGCCACCCTCCAATCTGCAGGAACTGATCCTGAATCTACAGAACATTGGAAAATGATTACCAATGCGTCCACGATTTCTAGAGCCACCTCCTTAAGTACCCTGGGATGCAGACCATCAGGTCCTGGGGACTTACCAGCCTTCAGACCTAACAGTCTGTTCAACACCATTTCCTGCCTAATATAAATTCCCTTCAGTTCATCCACTACCCTAGGTCCTTCAGCCACTATTACATCTGGGAGATTGTTGTGTCTTCCTTAGTGAAGACAGATCCAAAGTACCTATTCAACTCTTCTGCCATTTCCTTGTTCCCCATAATAAATTCACCTGTTTCTGTCTTCAAGGGCCCAGGAAATTAATCGGATGTCTATATTTTGCAGGTACATCACTAGATTTGCTGAACCATTTTAGAATCAGCTTTTATTTTTCCTGTCTTTTTATTTCAATAACATTGACTGATCTCAGCTCCTTAAGCAGGTTACAGGGTAATGCACAAGCTGGCTTGTGCATTTAATTCTATAAAATACACAAGGCTGTGTAAGTGGATAAATATAATTTAATTTTAGGGTATCGATGATGTTCCTAAACCACATTCAGTGGGTTTATGATATCTACTGAATGCCTTGATTCAATTCAGCTGATCCACTCTCTAGCCACAATTCCACATTTTCCAGTGCATCTATCAGTGAATTGTTTAATTTCTTTTAGCAACCCTATCTCTAATTAGGTGTCATCATTTAAAAATTTGGCAGCTTCAAGGCTGTTAAATTAGTCACGGACAATATTTTAAGAACGTTCTTCCTGCTGTTGGCAATAAATAGTTTTTTAAGGGTTTAATTCACCAGATGAGGACATTGCTGATGAAGTAAGCATTTATTGCTCATCTCTGTTGAGAGTCAACCACACTACTGTCACATGTCAGACATTAGCAAAGCAGAGGGGTTTTCCCCCAACAATAAGAAATTTTTGCTTCAATTATTGAACTCAAATTGTACTATTTGCCATTGTGGGATTTGAACCAGGATCCTCAGCTAGGTCTCTAGTGTAACAGTCCAATAATAATACCACTAGGCTCCCAGCTCCCTGTCATCCTGCACTGGAGTTGTGATAATGACTGATGTGGACCCAAGAGGAAAGCCATACTGCATTGATCTTTTTCTCACCCACAGAAAACCAGATCTGGCTACAATCTTAAGACCTACTTATTACCCCTCATACAATCAGTGCGAAAGTTCCCACACAATCAATGCCTAATTTCCATGATTGCAGGAGAACAGGAATAATAGAAGAGGCACAGTTCTTAGACCATAAGACAAAGAAGCAGGCCATTCAGCCCATCAAGACTGCTGTGCCATTCGATGAGATCATAGCTGATCTGACAATCCTCGCTGTCTGTTTTAAAACTTACAAAGAGTGCTGTTGGGAATATTTACAGACTTTGTGTACACCCTATGGCTGACTGCAGGATGGGCTATTGATTGGCTTTAGGGAAACAATCCCAACTCTCAGTCTGTGGATGGAGTCCTGGACCAGAAAGAACCCAGTAGAAAAACAGTTCAAGTTCTACTGGCTCAATCTGATTTCGATCTGGTCAAATGTGGATTCACACTGGAGGTGACTACAATTCTGGTTTTCCTATTGCTCTCCTCAGAAACCCAAATCTGTGAATTGCCACGATTAGAGACTTTGCAACTCTTTACAAGAGTAAGGTTACTCCTCACTAAATCAGAACAGTGTGGAGCTGGAAGAACACAGCAGGTCAGGCAGCATCAGAGGAGCAGGAAAGCCAACATTTCGGGTTTACACCCTTCATCAGGACCCATGTCACATTGTGGGGATTCTATGATTGTGGGCGTTGCTGGCTGGGCCCAGCATTTATTGTCGGTCCCTAGCTGCCCTTGAGGAGGTGGTGGTGAACTGCATCCTTGAACTGCTGCAGTTCTCCTGCTGTGGGTTGACCCACAATGCCCTTAGGGAAGGAATTTGCCCCTTTGATTCTGAAGGAACAGCGATATATTTCCAAGTCAGGATGGTGAGTGACTTGCAGGGGGTGGTGTTCCCATGTATCTGCTGCCCTTGTCCTTCTGGATGGAAGTGGTCGTGGGTTTGGAAGGTGCTGTCTGAGGATCTTTGGTGAATTTCTGCAGAGCATCTTGTAGATGGTACACACTGCTGCTACTGAGCGTCGGTGGTGGAGGGAGTGGATGCTTGTGGATGTCGTGCCAATCAAGCAGCTGCTTTGTCCTGGATGGTGTCAAGCTTCATGAGTGTTGTTGGGGCTGCACCCATCCAGGCAAGTGGGGAGTATTCCATCACACTCCTGACTTGTGCCTTGTAGATGGTGGACAGGCTTTGAGGAGTCAAGAGGTGCAGTATTCCCAGTCTCTGATCTCTTGAGATTTCATCAGCTCATTCATCTTTCCTTTTAGTTTTAGTTCCATCCTTGGACCTGGATTTCCCAACCCTGTCACTGGGGCTGTAGAGAGTGTTGTGATCTCCCTGTTGCCTCTGGACTTGGTTTTAATGTGAGCAATACATTTGCTATAGCGCCTCTGTCATTGATAGGAAGATAACTTCATGATGGACTTCAGGATTCTTATTACATTGACCCCAGACCCATCAGGCATTTGGCACAAGTTCCTGCTGGGCACACAGCTTCATTCACCCACTCCCACCATCATAGACACCTTCCCTCCCCTTCCCTTCCCTTCCCATTATTCACATCTCACAGCTCCCCACCTTCACAGCTCTAACTCCTCACCACCAACTCGCCACCCTCAACGTTCCTGCCCTTTCACTCTCCCCACCCTCACAGCTCTAACGCCTCACCACCAACTCCCCACCCTCAACGTTCCTGCCCCTCCACACTCCACACTCTCAACGTTCCTGCTGTTCCACACTCCCCACCCTCATAGCTCTAACCCCCCACCACCAACTCCCCACCCTCAATGTTCCTGCCTTTCCACACTCCCCACCCTCACAGCTCCAACCCCACACAATCCCCACCCTCACGGTTCCTATATTCACCCCAACATCTCATCTCTCTTTGTAACTGCAGTGTTAAATTCTGAACCAAAACCCCTCAGAGCGGCATATTTATTATTGCATTTGTTCAGTTTGTGGGAGAATGAAGATTCAAAGAACTTTATACAAATGATCACTTGATGCACATTCCCATCCTGCTCCTGTCTGGGTAGGTTTGTCAGTATTTGCAATGGATTGAAGCCGCCTTGGCCTGATTCAATCACAAAACAATAACAGTTTTATCGCATCATCACTTGTTTCTCAGACTTCATTGAATTGGGGGATTTGTAGTCACTCATGCTGCCCTGAGAAATGACATGGGGGTACTCATGGAGGTTGGGAGGGTCTGGCTTTGTACCCTGACAAACCACATACATGGCGCTGAGCCAGACATCAAGAACCTGACTGTGAGATGGCAGGAACTGCCGATACTGGAGAATCTGAGATAACAAGGTGTGGAACTGGATGAACACAGCAGGCCAAGCAGCATCAGAGGAGCAGGAAAGCTGGGGTTTCGGGTCTGGACCCTTCTTCAGATTTCTACACCTTGTTATCTAAGAACCTGCTTGTATTGTCTTAGATTTTCCTGAGTGCCAGCCGGAACTCTGTTCTGAAACCAGCCAATGGAAGCAGTTTGAGGTGGATTGAGAGTCAGGATCTGCAATGCTCAGGCCTGATCCTGCCTGGATCCCACCCGCTGCAGGTGGGTCTCAATGTGTCAGGGGCCAGTCCTGGGGGTGAGATAAGTTTCAAAAGGTATCCATTCATGGCCTTTCATGGTTTAAAGGCCTTATCCTTTGAAGTGAAAGTTGCAGCAGGTCATCATGGGTCAGGAGAGGAGACAGTATTTGGGACATGGCCAATAGAAGCAGTAGTTGTAGCCTCCTGGCAGCCCAGCAGTTGGTAGGAGCTTGAGGGAGATGGCTGCTGTATTCTCATTGTCTTTGGCCACAACTACCCTGAAACCAGTCAACCTTGGGAATGCTATGTACAGGCCCGAATCATCCTTTTTGCTTTTGTCAATTCATTTTGTGGGATGTGGGCGTCATTGGCCGGGCCCAGCATTTCTTGCCCGTCCCTAGTTGCCCTTGAGAAGGTGGTGGTGAGCTGCCTTTTTGAACCACTGCAGTCCTCCTGCTGTAGATTGACCCACAATGTCCTTAGGGAGGGAATTCCAGGATTTTGACCCAGCAACAGTGAAGGAACGGCGATATATTTCCAAGTCAGGGTGGTGAGTGACTTGGAGGTGAACTTGAAGGTGGCGGTGTTCCCATATGTCTGCTGCCCTTGTCCTTTCAGATGGAAGTGGTTGTGAGTTTGGAAGGTGCTGTCTGAGGATCTTTAGTGAATTTCTACAGAGCATCTGCTGCTACTGAGCGTACATCATCAAAATGGAGCATTAGAACAGGCAGCACATTCATTTCCGCGTGTCACTGGTTTTTGTCTGGATTCTCACTCTGGGAGATGAGGCAAGGCTGAGGGTCAGGCATCTGAGAGGTCAGAGGCAAGGGATCAGCTGCACAAAGGGAAGAAGTGCGGAATCTCTTGGACTCTCAAGGCATGTGGTTAGAGATGTCTGTGTCCTCAATAGTACAGATCTCTGCACTATCTCACAGAAATTGTACTCAGGTGTATCATCAGGCTGACAAATACCATCTTTAGCGAGCCTGGACAACAGGCCCATTCGCTGGTGATGGGGCACCACAGGTTCAGAAGGTCCTGCCACTAATGCCTGGGCCACTGCCCAGTAATACACGCCCCTGCCAGGATTTCAATCCTTGTAGTGATATATGCCCGTCTCCACAACATAGTCCTCCTGGGAGGTATGGATCTGGAGGTTGGTGAGGCCCCATAAGAGGAGTGGGTGAGGGGTGAGGGTGGGAGGAGGTACAAGAGGAGTAGAGATTGGAGGCAACAGGCGAAGGTGGAAGATGAGATGACCTTCCCCTGCCCCTCACTGGGAAGAAGGTCTTCCTCCATTCCCTTGTGATGAGGGTCTTACTCCATTCCGTCATAATGAGGGTCTTCCTCCATTCCCTTGTGATGAGGGTCTTCCTCCACTCCCTCATGAAGAGGGGATGGTGGTGACTTCAATGTACAACCTCAGTCTCCGTGGTGCTCAGGTAGGCTTTGGCACACACCGTCCTTCCCTTATGATTATCAGCTGCTTGGGATGTCTAACCCCACCCCCTCCCCATACCTTTAATTCGACAGGAAATCCCACATCCATGGAGAACTCACCACTGAGTGGGGGGGTGGGGGGGTGGGGGGGTGGGGTGGTGTTCCTGACATGGAAACAAAGCTGCTTCCTGTTTCCTGCTTCTGTGGTGAAAAGCTCACCAGGACACTGTCAGACAGAACCTCAGCAGATGGTGAAAACAATCCTGGCACACAATTCGAATTGTATGTAACAGTGAGAATGTCTGCTCCTTATGGCAGCTACTCCAAGTGATTGTAGCAACTTGAATCACAAATGTTCATTGGATATTCTGGGACAAACAATAGAATAGACCATATCTCACAAAGAAACCATTCGCTCTGTAACAAGTTGTTCCACCTCTGACTACCACCACTTTATAAAAGGGAGATATCCTCTGGGATATAGTCAATACAATGAAAATCTCCTGACAATTGCTCTACTTCCTAGTTTTAATGAGTGCAAACCAAACTGCCTCTAAATAGGATGGATTAATAAGTTCACCGACAATACGCAGGTGGGTTGAGTTGTGGGTAGTGAGGAGGGCTGTTCTAGGTTACAAAGGGACATTGATAGGATGCAGAGCTGGGCTGAGAAGTGGCAGATGGAGTTTAACCCTGAAAAGCGTGAGGTGATTCATTTTGGAAGGACAAACTTAAAAGCAGAATACAGGGTTAACGGAAAGATTCATGGTAGTGTGGAGGAGCAGAGGGATCTTGGGGTTCATGTTCACAGTTCCCTGAAAGCTGCCACCCAGGTGGATAGAGTTGTTGAGAAGGCGTATGGTGTGTTAGCTTTCACTAATAGAGGGATTGAGTTCAAGAGCCGTGACGTTATGCTCCAGCTATACAAAAGCCTGGTTCGGCCACACCTGGAGTATTGTGTCCAGTTCTGGTCGCCTCATTACAGGAAAGATGTGGAAGCGTTGGAAAAGGTGCAGAGGAGATTTACCAGGATGTTGCCTGGAATGGAGGGAAGGTCTTACGAGGAAAGGTTGAGAGAGCTAGGTCTTTTCTCTTTAGAACGACAAAGGATGAGAAGTGACTTGATAGAGGTGTACAAAATGATCAGAGGTATAGATAGAGTGGATAGCCAGAGGCTTTTTCCTAGGGTGGAGGTGGCTATTACGAGGGGGCATAGTTTTAAAGTGAGTGGAGGTAGATATAGGGGAGACGCTAGAGGTAGGTTCTGTACTCAGAGAGTGGTCGGAACGTGGAATGCATTGCCACAGAAGGTAGTGGAGTCGGCCTCATTAGGGGCATTTAAGCAGCTATTAGATGGGCATATGGATGATATTATAAGGTAGGGGGGAGGTTAGACAGACCTTAGGTTTAGGGTAAAAGTTCGCACAACATTGTGGGCCGAAGGGCCTGTACTGTGCTGTACTGTTCTATGTTCTATGTTCTATACATTCTAAATAGGGATTTGTTTCTCCCTGAGAGAGGACACAGATGATTTGGTGGAGGAGGGAGGGGTAGGAAAATGCTGGGCAACTACAGAAAGGGAACCTCTCCTGGATTTGGGGATGACATGCACCATTGGAGTAATGCATTGCTTAGCATTAGCCCCTTCACCAGGCCAAGCTGAAATGTCATTTAAAAGCATTCATTCGATTTCAGTGTTGGGAGAACAAAAGTAATGGAATCATAATCCATATTTGCTCAATGTGAAGGTCACACCTACAGCCCAGTGAGGAGTGCAATGGCATCTCTAAACTGGTCTTTGAATTGAGGCTGAGGAAGCGACAGAGACATAATTTCAGGACAAGATGTTACAATGCGCTGACAGGGTTTGACATTCTAAAGAAAAGCCAGAGATTCACACAACATCTGGCAGAGAAAGTATTGCTGCTTTGATTTCACCAATATCATCATTTACGAAGGACATCCCAAGGATTGATTTTAAGGCCAGTCTTTCTGTAAACCTTTTTAGGGGAAACGTTCAAAAGCCCATGGAAACAGTTAGGGGAGGGATTGGGATGAGTTAGTAACCCAAGGCAGGTCCTTGAGATCCAAGCTGTATGCACATTTCCGACTGCCTGCTCATTGTAGTGTGCAGTCCAGTTTGCTGAATGTTCAGCCCCTGCATTCGTCAGCTGAGGGCCCTCATCTGTGTGAGGTTATCACTGCTTAAAAGCAGGCCGGGGCGAGGGGTCAGGGGGCCTCTTGTGGCACGGTGACCGTGTCCCTACCTCTGAGTCTAGTAAGCCCAGGTTCAAGTCGCAACTGCTCCAGAAGTGGGTAATAACATCTCCGAGCAGGTCGATTAGAAATTCTCCACCACTTAACTCTGCTAAGCTATGTATTGGACTGCAGCACCTTAATGGGCAGTGATTTGTCAGCAGAGGGGGCTGGAGAATAGTGTCCCATCTTTAAAAAGGAATGGAAAAGGTAGAAGGAAAAGCTTCTCCCTTGGCCATCTATTACAGTACTGGAGGCCTTAGCTCAGGAGGTGGTTGGAAGGCAGAGCAGCCTCTATCCACTCTAGGAGCTTGGAGGCCTCCAGACAAACTGTACACAGACAAGAGGGAGCAGATATCATTGGAGCGGAGCTGAGGACCTGGATCAGAAAGAAGTTCAGGGAATGGGGAGAAGCTACAATTGAGAACCTGGAGGGCACAGCTGAGGGAGATTGAGAGGAACAGAGCGTGCAAATTGGGTCTCACAGGAAATGATGTTACACAAATGTTGCAATACGCAACAGGATTACAGGCCCCATTAACTTACCCAACGCTAAAGCAAAACAATATTAAACAGAGCACTTTAAATGAGAAGTCACCAGACATATTATAGTTTCACCTGGGTACGCCATGAAATAAACAAGCTGGGGAGTGCCAGTTTCTAATGAGGTCCTCGGAGAGTCCCAATTACCTTCCATCTATCACCAGTGAAAATTCCAGATTATACTTTTATTTTTCCTTTTATTTTTGTTCATTTTGAGTCTACAGATTCATTTCTGTAGGACTGTGAAAAATCCCTCCAGCTTCCCACTTTATCACATCAGTCTTCAATAATTAATGATTTAAACTTGCACCCCTCCCAATGGCCATTATTCAATCTTTCTCCACAAGGTATTCTTCAGAGCTCTTTGACTCTCAGATTTGTCCAATCTCGCCCTGTTCATTCTTCTCGACATGAGATTCTTCCCAGATCCCTTGTTATTTCCAGTGAACGCTGCAGACCCCTTTTCATTCTTCTCTTTCCCAACTCCAATCTTTCAATGCCTGATTGAGCCCTCCTCACCTTTCATCTGCAGATCTTATAGACTTTTAACCATCATGTCCTCCACTGGCTTCTGTTCATTCTCCTCACTCTGTGCTTTTCCACCTGACTCCTTTAACCCCATACTTACCTGCATCTGTTCATTTTCATTTTTCTACTCTGTTCCTAGGGCAGCAGCTTCTAAGACCATCAGAAATAGGAGCTGCAGTAGGAACTTGAGTCTACTCCATCATTCAATAGGATCATGGCTGATCTGACATTCCTCACATCCACTTTACTGCCGTTTCCTGATAACCCTTGATTCCCCAACTGATCAAGAATCTATCTCAACCTTAAACACACACATGGACTCTGTCCCCACATCTCTCTGTGGCAAGGAGTTCCAAAGACTCACAACCCTCTGAGGGTAGAAATTCCTCATCTCAGTCTTAAATTAGTATCCCCTTTATTCTGAGACCGTACCTCTGGTCCTGATTGATTGATTAATTTTATTGTCATGAGTACTGGAATGTAACAATAAAATCAATAAATCGATCAATCTGCTCATTATAGTTCATTACAGGCAATTTTCTTTTTTTACACCTTTAAAATGTTTCGTTTTCCTGCCAATGCTCCATTAAAAAGGTGTGAAAGCACGCTTATTTAAGGTAGCCATTTTATCACGGCTGAGTCTCCCACCATCAACACACTAGAGGCTACCATTAATCAGAATTGGAAGTGGACAGGCCGCATATATACTGTGATTACCAGGTTGAAGCCTGGGAATTGTGCAAGGGGGAGCTCATCTCTGTATTTCCCAGAGCTTGTCGACAAGGCACAGGACAAGAGTGTGATGGATCACTTGGTCTGGATAAGTGTAGCTCCAATGACACTCAAGACATTCAGCAATATCAAGGGCAAACCAGCTGTTCATCCACCACCTTGGATACAATCTTCCTCCATCACTGGCGCATGGTACTAGCAGTGCGTACCACCTGCAAATTGCTCTACAGCAATAGACCAAGATTCCTTCAACAGCACCTTTCCAACCTGTGATTTTATTCACCTCAGTGAATAAGTACAGCAGAAGCATGGGAACACCGCTACCTGCAAGTTCTACGCTGACCTGGAAACGCATCACTGTTTAGTCATTATCACTGGGTCGAAACCTAAGATTTTGCAGCTTAGTGGCAGTGTGCAGGTCCAGTATTTACATCACATGGGCTGAAGAAGGGTCTAGGCCCGAAACGTCAGCCTTCCTGCTCCTCTGATGCTGCTTGGCCTGCTGTGTTCATCCAGCTCCACACCTTGTTATTCTCAGTCCTCTCAAATGTTAATTCTGATGCCTCTCTCTCTCTGCACTTTCTCTGCAGCTGTAACACTGTATTCTGCATTCTATTCTGCTACCCTGGTGCACTTTGTATGGTACGATCTGCCTGCATAGCACGTAAACCAACACTTTTCACTGTATCTCGGTACAATGTGGTAACAACAGATCAATCAATCAGTCAAAAACAGCCAAACATCATGAACATGTTCATTTCCAGCCTGACACTTTGGTTTAAAATTATCAAGTGTATTTCAGAGCCACACTGATGGTGGATGTATGACGGAGGACTGGAGACTGTCTAATATAGAACTCATTTTTTAAAAAGGTAAACAAAGCCAGTTTGGATAATTACAAGCAAATTAGCTCAATATCTGTGATGGAAAAAAATTTTGAGACTCTAATTAATAATAAACTTGCATTGATTAGGAGAAAATACTGAGGCATAACCAAGACAGATCATAGAGATAGTAGGAACTGCCGATGCTGGAGAATCCGAGATAACAAGGTGTAGAGCTGGATGAACACA
>JAHRHZ010000288.1:12022919-12037195 GCA_024137785.1 Ginglymostoma cirratum
TGATGCTGCTTGGCCTGCTGTGTTCATCCAGCTTTATACCTTGTTATCCAAGACAGATCACAAACAGGATAGCTGTGATCAACAAGCCTCACAGAATTCTTTAAGGGGGCAACAGGTATAATAGATGCTGGAAATGCAGTGGATGTGGTTTACATGGACTTTGGAAATGTTTTTAACAAGGCATCAATGGGAGATACCTATGGAAAAGGAAATGCTAACCTGTTAGAGCAGCAAGGTAAACAGCAAAACCAGCACAATATGAATTTAGATACATGATCCCAAAAACTGACCAATCAAGTCAAAGCTTTGCAATCAAAGACCATCCAGTTGTGAAGGTGGTGAGCCATCAAGCAGTTGAAGATCCATACACATCCCTATTTTCAATTGTAGAGTCACAGAGATGCACAGTGTGGAAATAGACCCTTTGGTGCAACCCGTCCACGCCAACCAGATATCCTCAATTAATCTACGCCCATTTGCCAGCATTTGGCCCCTATCCCTCTAAACCCTTCCTATGCATATACCCATCCAGATGCCTTTTAAATGCTGTAATTGTACCAGCCTCCACCACTTCCTCTGGCAGCTCATTCCATACACACACCACCCTCTGTGTGAAAATATTGCCCCTTAGGTCCCCTTTAAATCTTTCCCCTCTCACCTTAAACCTATGCTATCTAGTTTTAGACTCCCCTACCCTGGGAAAAAGACTTGGCTGTTCACCCTATCTATACCCCTCATGATTTTATAAATCTCTGTAAGGTCACCCCTCAGCCTCCAATGCTCCAGAGAAAATAGCCCCAGCCTATTTAGCCTCTCCCTATACATCAAACTCTCCAACCCTAGCAATATTCTTGTAACTTTTTTCTGAACACTTTCAAGTTTCACAACATACTTTCTACAGCAGGGAGACCAGAATTGAATGCAGTATTCCAATAGTGGCCTAACCAATGCCCTGTACAGACACAACATGGCCTCCCAACTCCTATACTCAATGCACTGACCAATAAAGGAAAGCATACCAAATGCCTTCTTCACTATCCTGTCTACCTGTGACTCCACTTTCAAGGAACTATGAACCTGCACTCCAAGGTCTCTTTGTTCAGCAAAACTCCCCAGGACCTTACCATTAAGTGTATAAACCCTGCCCTGATTTGCATTTTCAAAATGTAGCGCCTCACATTTATCTAAATTAAACTCCATCTGCCAATCCTCAGCCCATTGGCCCATCTGATCAAGACCTCGTTATACTGTGAGGAAACCTTCTTCGCTGCCCACTACACCTCCAATTTTGGTGTCATCTGCAAACTTACTAACCAAACCTCCTACATTCACATCCAAACCATTTCTATAAATGACAAAAAGCAGTGGGCCCAGCACCAATCCTTGTGGCACACCACTGGTCACAGGCCTCCAGTCTGAAAAGCAACTCTCCACCACCACCCTCTGTCTCCTACCTTCGAGCCAGGTCTGTATCTAAATGGCTAGTTCTCCCCGTATGGGATGGAGCCACATATGAGCACAAAAGACAAAGGCTGAAGCACTCACAATCGCTTTCAGTCCGAAAGGCTGATAGTTCCATTTCCTCATGTGGTCCCCACCATCACACATATCAGTCTTTAGCCAATTCATTTCGCACTGTGTGATATCCATAAATACATCCACTAGACACAACAAGCCTGTGGACCCTAACAATATTCTTACCCTTGCCCTGAGAATGGTAATGTCATTGAACATGAAGAGGGAGATGGTTAAAAGTTTTTTGAGAAGATTTGTAACTTGGAGGTTGTAGACTTGCTCATTGAGCCAGTGTGTTTGATTACGGAGGTTTCATCACCTTGTTAGGTAACATCGTTAGTGTGCCTTCAGTGAAGCGTTGGTGTTCTGTCCTGCTCATTATTTGTATGTCTCAGTTAGTTGGGGTGCTTGGTATCACTTCCGGTTCTGTTTCTCAGTGGTTTGTACACAGGGTCGAATTCATTGTGTTTGTTGATGGAGTTCCAGTTGGAACGCCAGGCCTCCAGGAATTCCCTGGCATGTCTCTGTTTGGTTTGTGCTATTATGGATGTGTTGTCCCAGTCGAATTCGTGTCCTTCTTTGTCTATGTGTATTGAGACCAGAGAGAATTGGTCATGTCTTTTGGTAGCTAGTTGGTGTTCATGTATCCTTATTGTCGGTTTTCTTCCGGTTTGGCCTATGTAGTGTTTCTCACAGTCCTTGCATGGTGTTTTTTATATTACCCCGGTTTTGCTGGTTTGGGGTATGGGATCCTTGATGTTCGTCAGTAGCTGTCGTAGGGTGGTTGTCGGTTTGTGGGCTGCTCTGGTACCTGAGGGTCTGAGTAGTCTTGTGGTCATCTCTGAAATGTACAGTAGGGTGATTAATGAGTCCGATCGTGTTGTGTCTTCCTGTTGTGCTCTGTCTCGGAGGTAATAGTGGATTGTGCTTTTGGGGTATCCATTCCTTTTGAAGACTCCGTATAGGTGCTCCTGTTCTGCTTTGCATATTTCCGGGTTGCTGCAGTGTCTTCTGGCTCATTTAAATAGTGTCCTGATGCAGCTCCGTTTGTGGGTGTTGGGGTGGTTGCTAGTATAATTGAGTATCTATTCTGTATGTGTGGTCTTCCTGGACATAATGACAGAATGCAAAAACAACGGGGAACTCCTGGCCAGCGTATATAGACAGTCCTTTGCAGCAATGCGTTCCATAGATTCACCACCCTCTGTCTGAAGAAATTCCTCCTCATCTCAGTTCTAAAGGGTCATCCCTCCACTCTTAAGCTGTGGCCTTGTGTCCTCATATTAACTATTAAAGATTAACTTTACATGATGTATCTCAAGACCCTGATTCAAATAAATTCCCTTGTAGTTAGTGGTGGGTGGCTCAGTGGTGAGCACTGCTGCCTCACAGGGACCTGGGTTCAATCCCACCCTTGGGCGACTGTCTGTGTGGAGTTTGCAGATTCGCCCCACGTCTACATGGGTTTCTTCTGGGTGCGCTGGTTTCCTCCCACAGTCCAAAGATGTGCAGGCTAGGTGGGTTAGCCATGGGAAGTGCAGGGTTACAGGGATAGGGTGTGTCTGGGTGGGATGGTCTGCAGAGGGTTGGTGTGGAGTCATTGGGCCGAATGGCCTCCTTTCACGCTGTAGGGATTCTATGATTCTAATCAACACGGTCTCATGTTGAACTGTAGAATCACAGCATCTGATATGAGTGTATCTCTGTTTGGCCCTCTTCTTTGATATGCAATTGCTAAGCACATTATTGGCTGGGTTCATCCATCCCTTGAGTATTATTCTTCAAAGGAATTGCTGATCTTCCAATGTAGAATGAAACAGCACCAGAATGGGCTTGGCAAAAACATATCTATGCTCAGCAATTCAGCTAACTTCACTCTATCCATATTTGGGAATGAGTCAAGTTGCTAAGAATATCAAGGGAATAGAGAAAGTTGTTGACCCATTCTGATCACAGTACAAGACGTTTCCTTCAGTTTTACTTTTAATTCTATCGGTGACCTCAATTAAAGCATCATCCCCAACAATAACCTTGATAATTTGGTCAAATTTGATGCCTAAATAATACTATTCTGAGAGAAAGGCAGCTCCTGGGAACCACCATGAGAAGTTAAATTAAGGAAAATAATAACCTTTTTCTTTCCCCAAAGAAAAATCTCCAAAATCAGAATACTGGAAGCCCATTACAGAAAAAAAACCCAGCAAACCGATCTTGAAAAAAGATCCAGAGGGAAGGGGAAAATATACTCTCACTGCAGGTACAGAGGAACAGAACTGTGTCAGCAACATCTACACATTGAACAATCTATCACTGTTTTCATTAAAAGCCATACACACGGACTTTATACACAACATTGTGTAAATTGTGCTGCAGTTGGAGATTTCCCATTGAATTGTGATCTAGGAATCCAAAAGCATCCAACAATAGGGCCTCAGTCACAAAGCTCCTGGAAGAGCTGATGGAGGATAGCAGACAAGCCAGGGAAGTAGGAACAAAAACAAAGTTGCTGGAAAAGCTCAGCAGGTCTGGCAGCATCTGTGGAGGAGAAAACAGGGTTAACGTTTCGGGTCCGGTGACCCTTCCTCAGAGCTTCCTCAGGGAAGTAGGAAGCCCATGAGGAGCCCTGACTCGAGTGATATCTAGGTAGCATATCCAACCCACCCGTGTACACGGGCATATCAACACAGAGGTGCTTTCTTGCAGCCTTGGAAAAAAATTAAACCATGACTGGCTACAATTACCAGGCTACCCTCACAGAAAAGGAAATTCACCAGAGGGTGCAATGCAGCATCTGGGGCCTAGACAGATCGTTGTGTCCTCATTTGCCCCAGGCAAGGACTAGAGAACAGCCAATGTTGTTCCTTTGTTTAAGAAGAGCGATAGGGAGAATCCAAGAAATTATAGGCCAGCGAGCCTTACATCAGTGGTAGGGAAATTATTGGAGAAGATTCTTAAGGACAGGATTTACTTACATTTGGAAAAGAATGAACTTATTAGGGATAGTCAGCATGGCTTTGCGCAGGGGAGATTTTGTCTCACAAATTTGTTTGAGCTTTTTGAGGAAATGTTGAAGATGATTGATGAAGATAGGGCATTGGATGGTATCTTCATTGACTTTACTAAAGCATTTGGCAAGGTCCCTCATGTAGGCTGGTCCAGAAGATCAAGTCACATTGGATCCACTGTGAGTTGGTAAGCTGGATACAAACTTGGCAGAGGGTAGTTGTGGAGGGGGGTTTTTCTGACCAGAGGTCGAAAACGTGTGGTGTTTCACCAGGATCAGTCTGGGACCTTTGTTGTTCATAATATATACCGATGATTTGAATGAAAGTGTAGGTGCTCTGATTGCAGACAACATGAAAATGGGTAGAGTTGTGGATTGTGAGGAAGGTTGTCAAAGGATTCAGCAAGACATAGGTCAGCTAGAAAGTTGGGTAGAGAAATGGAGTAATCTGGACATTTGGGAGGTCAAATGCAAGAGGAAAGTATACAGTAAATGGTAGGACCCTGAGGAGGATTGATATACAGAGGGAGCTTGTGGTGCAAGTCCAGAGCTCCCTGACAGTGACAACACAAGTGGATAAGGTAGTAAAGAAGGCATACGGCATGCTTCTCTTCATTGGGGAGGCAATGGCCTAGTGGTATTATTGCTGGGCGGTTAATCCAAAGACCCAGATAATGTTCTGGGGACCTGGGTTTGAATCTCACTATGGCAGATGGTGGAATTTGAATTCAATAAATATCTGGAATTAAGAATCTAATGATGACCATGAAACCATTGTTGATTGTTGGGAAAACCCATCTGGTTCACTAGTGTCCTTTAGGGAAGGAAACTGCCATCCTTACCTGGTCTGGCCTATATGTGACTCCAAACCCACAGCAATGTGGTTGACACTTAATTGCCCTCTGGGCAATAAATGCTGCCTGGCCAGTGATGCCCTCATCCCGTGAACGAATAAAGGGAAAAGAAAAACCAGCACTGAGTATAAAATTTGGCAAGTCATGTTGCAGCTGTATAAGGCTTTAGTTAGACCACATTTAGAGTTTTGTACACTGTTCTGGTCACCACACGATAGAAAGGACGTGGGAGAGGCTACAAAAGAGGTTTACCAGTATGTTAGATAACAAGGTGTGGAGCTGGATGAACACAGCAGGCAAAGCAGCATCAGAGGAGCAGGAAACTGACCTTTTGGGTCTGGACCCTTCTTCAGAAATACCAGTATGTTGTCTGGATTGGAGTGGATTAGCTATAACGCAAGAGTGGACAAACTTGGATTGTTTTTGCTGGACCATTGGAGACTGAGGGACAGCCTGATAGAAGCATATAAAATCATCAGAGGCCTGGCTAGGGAGGATAATCATGGTCGGCACAGACATGGTGGACCAAAGGGCCTGTTCCTGTGCTGTAATGTTCTATGTTCTCAAACTAAAGATAGCTGGGAAATGGTGGTATTTACGCTGAAAACAGGCTGGGGTGGGATGAATAGAGTGAGAAAAACAAAAACAGAATTTGCTGGAGAAACTCAGCACGTTTGGGTGCATCTGAGGAGAGAGAGACAGAGTTAATAATACGAGTCTGGTGAGACCCTCTTTCTGAGTGGAATAGAATACATGGGGACGGAGTCCAGAGGGAGAAAAACAGAGAGACAAAGAAAGAGAGAAAGAGAGAAAGAGAGAGAGAGAAAGAACAGGCAATGAAAAAAACAACTGATGATAAGCTGGGAGAGCAATAAATGTAAGATGGGGTGCTAATGGGAAGTATGAATAGTTGAAAATGGGTTGGCTGTGATGGGAATAACCCTTGCAGAACAGGACCTAGGATATGGGGGAGGCTAACCAATTTAGAGGTGGGTGGTCCCATTATTTTTCAACCTCCTTCCTGCTCCTATCTTCAATCATAACTCTGTTGGACCAGGAACATTCAGTCCCTAAATATAGATTCAAAAACACAGAAGGAAGGCATTTGACCAACTGTACATGTGAAGGCTTCTGAAGCAGCTTAAAATGACTGTAACTCTCTTGCTCTCTCTCCATAACTCTGCAACAGTTTCTGAATGAAATTGCCTTTTGAAAATTGTAATTCAAATCACCCAACACATTGCAGATCATAACAATTGGCTGATGAAAAAAAATCACATTTTCTGCTGCCTTTCTTTTCCAATTATCTTAAATCTGTATAATTGCAAAACTTGAATTATAAATGAATTGATGTTTATAGGTCTCACAGGCTTGTCATTTCTGTAATAACATTTTGGCCAAGCACCATTGAATGTTTATGTGGATGTGGATTGGGTAAAAGCAGAAGATTAGCTTGGGGTAATGATATTCATTTAACAAAATGTACAGGCACAGTAGGCTGAATGGCCTCCTTCAGGACCACGACACTCTTGTGAGTAGTACAGCACAAAAGGAGACCATGTGGCCCATTAACCTGTGCTAGCTCCTTTGAAGATCAATCTAGCTAGTCCCACTCTCCCACTCATGTTCTATATCCCTGCAATTTTTCATTGCCTGTAAGTATTCATCCACCTTGCATGAAATCTAATTCCTGAACATGTGTCCATCATTCTATCAGGCAGAGCATTCCAAAACCTAGCCACACATGTATAAAGGTGCCACTATTTATGCCAAACACCTTAAACCTTTGGATATTGACCCTTTAGTTAACATGAAAATAACACTAAATCACTGTAACGATGTAACTTGTATGCAAGATAATTTCAAGTCCCCCTTTTCAGCGCTAGTCCTACAGCTGGCATCATCGCCCCTGGATTAAGCAGGGAGGGAAGTGTGTCAGGTAGGAAAAATAAGCCAGTTTTCCAGTTCTCTATCGAATACAGGCTGTCGATAACTGAGTGTGTGAGTGAGACTGGCTTCAATGATGACACCTGTGACTGAATGCTTTGAAGAATAGATTGGTCTTGGAGGGAGTACAATGTAGATTTACAATAATGATACTGGAACTTCAGGAGTTAAGTCATGAGAAGAGATTATACAAACTAAGCTTGCTTTCCCTAGAATTTAGAAGGTCAAGGGATGATCTGATCAAAGTCTTCAAGATATTAACAGTAACAGACAGGGTAGATGAAGATAAACTATTTTCTCTGGTTGGGGATTCTAGAACTAGAGGCATAGTGTGAGGATTAGGGCCAGACTGTTCAGAAGATGTTGGGAAGCAATTCTACGCAGAAAGGGTGGTAGAGGTTTGGAACTCTCTTCCACAAAAGGCAGTGGATGTGGGATCAGTTGTTAATTTTAAATCTGAGAGAGATACATGCTTGTTAAGCAAAGGTATTAAGGGATATGGGCCCAAGGCAGGGTTATGGAGTTAGGCCACAGATCAGGCATGATCCCATTGAATAGTGAAACAGGCTCAAGGGGCTGAATGGCCTCCTCCTGTTGCTATGATGTTCAATGCCCAGACTCTCACATGCACAGAGGGCTCATATTGGTGACGTCTAAGAGGGTGACCAGTGTTTTAGAGCAATCAACCCAAACAAGCAAGAGGCAACATTGACAGGCAAAGGGAATGGGAAGAGCTGACAAAAAAGTAGGGGATGGGAACAGGTTAGTTTGATATAGATCTGAAAATTGGATTACGCTGGGTCTGATTAAAACCTCTGAATTAAATGTGGAAAAGCCAATATTACAATAAATGCCCTCACATGGAAGATGTAACAATGCTATCAGTTGGATTTTGTTCTGATTAGTCTGAAAGTGGAAGGAGAGATGTTCTAAATTCACCAAAGCAGCATGTCCTTGTGAACTCTCTGCTCAAGACACAGTGACCTATTTGGAATGAGAGAAACCCATCATTAACAATGTGCTGGACAAAGAAAGAAATCATTGATGAAGTAGGACATCGTCATAACACTGACCAGGTGCAGCTCTTACAGATTTCTTTATTTGAGAAAGAGCTCCAGAATCTAATCTTACATTGAAATAAACACAAGAGAGTCAATCTTAGTTTGTTTCGCTGTACAGTCTGAGTCAGAAGGCTGTGGTCTTAAGTTCCACTAAAGATGCCTGCCCACAGAAATCCTCCTGTGTAGTACTGTTGGAGCGCTGCACTGTTACAGTGCCATCTCTCAGATGAGACATCAAACCAAGAGCTCATTTGCTCTCTCGGATAAATCCTGTGAAATGGTTTCACTGATGAGCAATGGCATTATCCATGAAGTTCAAATGAGTGCTTCTCCCCGAATTAACATGACTGAAAAATACAGGTAATTTGGCTGTTGTCACATTGCTGGTAGTGGGTGTCGCTGCATGCAAGTTTCTTGCTACATTTCCCATATTTTACAACAGAGAATATGCTTCAGAAATACTTAATTAGCTGTAAGTTGTTTTGGGACATCCTGAGATTGTGAAAGATGCTAGTTTCAGTTTTATTACAGAGACATTATAACAACATCAATGGGAAGGGCAGGTTTCTGATAAGCCCCGGCACACCATTTTTTTGTTTACTATTGAGTTATCTGTTCTTATGTCCTTGGAATAAGAAAATTGCCAAAGTTCCTCTGGCAACATCTTCCAAACCCAGGGCCACTAACACCCAGAGAAACAATGAGTATAGAGGCGAACTAACGCACCTTCCCACCTTCATCCTGACTTCCATCGAAATCACCGTCCTTTCACTGTCATTGGGTCAGAGCACAGAGACTCTTTCTGGTACAGCGTCATGGGTGTGCCTACGCTAGATAAACTGTAGTGGTTCAAGGAGGTCACTTCCTCAAAGGCCCCTAGTGATGGGAAATTAATGCTGGCCTTGTCTTCAATGTTTAAATCCTCCATGACAGAAAGTACCAGACTGACATCCAGAAAGCAAAATGACAATCTACTGCATTGGCTTTGATTCTAATATAGTTGTGTGGCTGAGCAGTCTGGATGTCACACATGGTATTTTTGTAGATGGATTGCTCAAAGTCACCATAGTCTTGTCAGACCATGGAGTTACTCTCTCATTAGAGAGAGACAACCAGTGTGGTTAATCTGAGGGTCACTATGCCTCAGGTTAGGGGAGAGGTTGAGAAGGAGAGTCCTTCAGATAACCTCAGCCAGTGTGGGAATAGAACCCACAATATTAGTGTCACTCACCATCGCAAACCAGCTATGTAGCCAACCGAGCTAAACCAAAACCATTACATTGTTTACAGTTGTGGTAAATATGGATTATCAAATATGGATCTGTGATTGTCTGATTGCTATACCTGAGACTTTTCATGGAAAAAAGAACGTGCTTTAAAAAGGAAGAAACAAGGACATGTTATCACCCGATCACAAATTGAGGCAAGCCTTGAGAAATCCATTGAACATTGAAACTGAAATTGGCTGTCTTCAGTAACTTCAGTAACAGTCATTGAGCTGCAGGGTAAGTTTCTGAATCTTGTAAATATCTATAACTGGTAGAACATTTTGGGTAGTCAAATCTATCTTTGCCTTAAACGCATCCAATGAGGTAGCCGCAAGAGAGCACTGAGGGTCTGGTAACTTTGTAGGAATCAACCCAACTGTATGCTTGACATTGAAACTGAAATTGCTGGAGAAACTCAGCAGGTCTGGCAGCATCAGTGGAGAGAGAAACAAAGTTAACGTTTTGAATTTGCTATGACTCTCTTCTTAGGACTCTTCTGCTTTCTCTTTGAGAAATCCTGAGGTTAGTGAAAACAACTTAATAAAACACATCTTGGTAAGGGGATAACTTCCATAACATTCCGACCAGGCGGTAGGGGGTGGCGGTGGGAGACCCCAGAAGAGTGAGTGTATTTGCAATGTTGTTCTTCATGACTGAGCTGGTCAGGTCCCTCTTAGGGGGATTGTCATTGTGTTTCTCTGACCAACACAGTCTCTGATGACAAAACAAACCCTCTTAAATGAACACTGGTTTACATAATCTCCAGAGATCTTCAGTGAATAAATGTATTTCCTAGATCATTAGTAACAAGTGCAGCATTGACAATGATTCAATGATCATGACATTCCTCAATAAATAGGTTGGTTGATATCAACGGCCATTTGATTAGGAATCATTCAGCTAATTAAGTGACATTGATCCATTTGCACGGCTTTTTAAAATTTATTCAGTTGTCTCAAAGAACTGCACTACTTTTATCTGCAGCAAGAAAATTAGTTATCCACTTGCAGTGAGAACCTATATATGTTCACAATTGGATTGTATAATCCCAACAGAGTCAGAGCTTTAATATTAGGATTCTACAGAGTAGATACTGCGGATTCCATAAAAAAATTCAATAGGTTACTGTGTGCACAACGTAGGGATTTCCGTTGTAAATATATGCATATTTATTGATGGGTTATAATCTACGTGATACATTTTGTGAGAGAGTGTATGGTTAGACCGCGTCAATACATCTTGACGAATTATAAAGGGTGCAGACTTAATCATCCATCATCAAAGCCTGCTGAATGCAACATGCTTTTCCCATTGTAGTGAAAATCTCTTTTATAGCACGCTTCTGAATTAGACAACATGGCTTTATTTCAATTCTTTGAGCTGAAAGGGTAGAGAAAAGCTCAATTTAATGAAACTGACAGGTCCTAATGCTAACTCTATATTAGAATCCCTACAGTGCGGGAACAGGCCCTTTGGCCCAACAGGTCCACACTGACCCTTGGAGCATCCCACCCAGACCCATCCCCCTATAACCCACACACCCCTGAACACTATGGGCAATTTAGCATGGCCAATCCACCTAGCCTACACATCTCTGGACTGTGGGAGGAAACCCATGCAGACACAGGGAGAATGTGCAAACTCTGCACAGACAGTCACCTGAGGCTGAAATTGAACCTGGGTCCCTAGCGCTGTGAGGCTGCAGTGCTAACCACTGAGCCACCGTGCTGCCCATGTTGTAGCATGGAGTGTTAGCGGGCAATTGTAGACACAAAAGCACTGAATACGTAAACCCATAACAAGGCCCTGACCTGCGTGGTTTGGTGCCACACCATAAATTTGGCTTGGAGAGAGACTTTGTTTTAAATTTATTCACAGGATGGGGACCAGTATTTACTGCCCAGAAGGCAGTTAAGAATTGACCACATCTTTTCCTTCCCTAAAGCATGTTAGTGAACCAACAATCAACATTGGATTCATGGTCATCATTAGATCCTTAATTTCATACATTTATTGTATTCAAATTCCACCATTTGCTGTGGTGGGACTCAAACCCAGGTTCCCAGAACATTACCTGGGTCTCTGGATTAACAGTCCAGCAATAATACCACTAGGCCATCGCCTCCACAGTGGCTGAGCAACAGACAAAGTCAAGAGAGATAGTAAGAACTGCCAATGCTGGAGACAGAGATAACACAGTGTGGAGCTGGAGGAGCACAGCAGGACAAAGTCAAGACCTGTTTTCAGGCTTAGACTTCAGTGTAGTGCTGTCTATTGTAAGTGAATCCTAAATATTCCTCTACACGGTAATCCTAGGGATACAAGGCTCCGATCACACATGACCAAACATATGAACAAGGAACAAGACTTGGTCACTTGGCCTACAATGGTAAGTACTGAGGCAGCCTGAGGTATTGCACTGAAGTGCAGAAGTGTCCTGGCAGTGGATGGAAAATGTGCCATGAGGGTTCATAGAGGCTGGCACATGTCAGATGCCAACATCCGTGGACATGGGATGTGTGTGGGTGGCTGGTGCCCAAGGAGTGTGCCCTGAGATGTTGGTCCCTGTGACCAACATGGAGGGTCCTCACTGCCAAGAGTGAGCTGCATTTCCCACGTACCCACACAGATTGCCATGTTGCTTACAGTAGGTAAGGACTAATTTATTTGTACGTTCATATATCCAGGGGCTCTCAAGGCTGTCTCTCATTCTAGAGATTTCTAACTCCTCCCCATTATGCTATTTATACTCAGTGATGTGCAGCTCCACTGACGTCATCGTGAGGTTGCCCCTGGCTCCTGAATTCCTTGTGTCGCACAGGACCCAATGACTACATTGTGGATCTGTACAAGTACAACTCCTGAAGAAACGAATACCAACAACTGAGAGGGTGAACTTGGCTTTGGCCAGTAACACAAACACAGGCCCACATTTCATCTCCATTTGAAAATGAAAATTGAGATTGCTGCAAAAACAAGGCAGCTGAGCCCACTTATCCCTTCTTCCAGTTTTACTACAGTAAGTACAGTACACCGAGTGTCCTCGCTGATCTGAGCCTTGGCTTTTGGTGTTCCTTGGAGATCCAAATGCAGTGGGATTGTGACGAATGCACTATGGTGTAATCAGGATAGCTGTTCACTCACTGGCATGGTGCATTAGGAATGGGCATGCATCTACTGCACCTTGCATTCTCATAGAATCCCTACTGTGTGGGAGCAGGCCATTCAGCCCATCAAGTCCACACCGACACTCTGAAGGGCATCCCACCCAGACCCACCCCCCCAACCCTGTAACCCTGCATTTCCCATGGCTTACCCAGCTAGCCTGCTCATCCCTAGACACTATGGGCAATTTAGCATGGCCAATCCACCCTAACCTGCACATCTTTGGACTGTGGGAGGAAACCAGAGCACCCAGAGGAAACCCACGCAGATACGGGGAGAATGTGCAAACTCCACACAGTCACCCAATGCTGGAATCGAACCCAGGCCCGTGACACCATGAGGCAGCAGTGCTCACTGCTGAGTGACTGTGCCACCCATTGTACCTCTCTCTCATCATATGGGGGGGGGGGTTGGATTCTGGATAGATGTGGCCCACCAGCAAACCTCCGCTCTGCGTCCTCTTATCCTGCTTGTCTCTGTTGTGGAGAAGCTAGTGTACCCCACAGGCAATAGTTTTGATGTATCTGCCCTATTGAATTCTTTAAATCATTTTGAGGGTTCCGTGATTGGATCCAGCTTCAAGACTCAGGGAAATAGACAGGAAGCGTATGCAACTTGTGCTCAGATTGCAAACCTCTAAACCCAGTAATTGGATCTGTTCTGGCCGAGGGATGATATTCTTTTACTACCCAAGAGAAATCAGTTTGGGGGACTATCTCTGATTAGGCCTTCACATAGGCCACAGATCAGCCATAATCTCATTGAAGAGCAGAACACACTCAAAGGGCTGAATGGCCTACACCTGTTCCTGTGTGGCAAGAAATGCTCACTCATTCAGTAAGTGCTATTTGTCTCTCCATCTACTTGTTACCACCTAGAATTCTACATAACTGAAAAGTTTAATTAATAATATGGTGTTAATAATCCAAAGCCAGCTGGATAATTATTTCAGGATCTTCATAAAGGGTCAAACTCGACTTTGCAGCTGTCTACCCCTCAACAGGGATTTCTGTCTTAACATCTGAAGTGTCATCTTCAGTGAGATATTCTCTACCACTAAAGACACAACCCAGGTGCAATGCACCCAAGACAGGATTAATTTGCAAAGGAAATGAACAGAGACAGTATGAAAGATGAGATAAAAGGTACTGCAGATGCTGGAGGATCAGAGATAACAAGCATGGGGCTGGATGAACACAGCAAGTCAAGCAGCATCATAGGAGCAGGAAAACTTGATGTTTCGGGCCTAAAGATTAGATGAGTGCATCCATGGATTTTGACAGAAGTGAGGGTAGAATTTGTGGATGCACTTACCATAATCTTTCAGACTTCCCTGGACTCAGGGGAGTGCCAGAAGACTGAAGAATTGCCAACATTATGTCCTTAGAACATAGAACATAGAACTGTACAGCACTGTACAGGCCCTTCGGCCCACGATGTTGTGCCAAGCTTTTACCCGAAA
>JAHRHZ010000288.1:12037595-12081718 GCA_024137785.1 Ginglymostoma cirratum
GATGCTGCTTGACTTGCTGTGTTCATCCAGCCCCATGCTTGTTATCTTAGAGACAGTATGAATTTGTCTACTTAAGTCCAGGCTTATAGGGTCTGGTTGAGTCCTATACAGAGCGACCGAGAAATCTTCAGAATTCATCTCACTGCATTTAAGGAAGGGGCAGCGCTTGTGATTTCGAATAAACCTGTTGGACTATAACCTGGTGTCGTGTGATTTCTGGCTTTGAGTGTTTTCAAGGCAGAGATGGACAGACCTCTGATCTCTCGGGCAATGAAGGGATTATGGTGGAAAAGTAGAGTTCAGGCAGAAGGTTAATGGGTGGCACAGTGACTCAGTGGTTAACACTGCTGCCTCACAGCACCAGGGACCCACATCCAATTCCAGCCTCAGGTGACTGTGTGGAGTTTGCACATTCTCCCCGTGTCCACATGGGTTTCCTCTGGGTGCTCCGGTTTCCTCCCACAGTCCAAAGCTGCACAGGCTAGGTGGGTTAGCTGTGCTAAATTGCTCAGGGATGTGTGCACTAGGTGGATTATCCATGGGAAATGCAGGGTTACATGGATAGGATAGGGGCATGGGTCTGAGTGGGATGATGTTCAGAGGGTCTGTGTAGCCTCGATAGGCCAAATGGTGCGCTTCCACGCTGTAGACATTCTGTGATTTTATTCTATAAAGGCTTGAGAACCTTAGCCTACACCCTGCAGCTGCTTTTATTGTTCCGTATCTTTAACAGGAAGCTGAAGTATTCATTGACTGAATACCTCAAACAACTATAGTGATTTTAACACTACACAGTTAATGTTGTCATGTGGCTTTAAGTAGGGTACAATAAAGGAATTAGTTTGCAATTCTAATTCAGGATTATTAGACGTTAAGAGCTCTCTATATGTGAATATTAAACATCAATATCAATTAACATTTGCCAGGCTTTGAAATTGTGAGCTGTTGTAGAGTATTTAACATTATCCTCTCTCAAACTGAGACTGAGGAAATACTGGACCCTGCATAATTCCACCAGCAACCTTTGTCTCTATTTATTTTAATCTATCAAAAGTTTCAATTCCTTTTATTGCAAACATAAAAATCGATTTTCTTTTTACAAGTTGGTAACGTTAAAGCAAAGCTGAGCCAGTTAATGCTCAAAGACTGCCTCACCTGATATTCTGTTTGATCCTACTTGGTTTGATGTGCTCCTTTCTAATGCATAGTGGGTCTTCTTGTATATTCAAAACTACCACATGACTGGTTGCTTACTCTGTGCAACCTTTCCACGGGCAAAACATCAAACATGAACACTTGGGAGAGGACAGCCTGAGGCGTGCGGCATTTGGAAGCGTTGCCTAAAGATGTTGAATGCTTCATTCAATGGCACTGGGAAATATCTCCACAGTCCTTCGTGGGTCTTATTACTGCCAGGGGCAATCTGTTTGCTGTTTACGCTGCTTTGCAGTGGAGCTATGCTGGATACTATCTTCCGGGACTCTGCTGTGCGGAAGGAGCCAAGGCACCTGCTCCTGGCCAGTCTCCTCGTAAGCGATCTGGTCTACTTACTCCTGGTGATGGTCACAACAGTGATGTGGGCAGCAGTCATCAGTATACCCACCGTGCTGTGCCTCATCAATTACCTGCTGGTCTTTTCCAGCTTCATTAGCGGCTTCTTTACCGTCACTGCTATGGCTGTGGACAAGTACATTGCAATCTGCTGGCCTTTACACTACCGCTCCCTTTGCACGTCCGGCAAAACTCAGAAGGCCATCGCCCTCATATGGCTCTTGGCCACGCTCCATCCACTGGCATGTCTCCTGATGTATCTGGGGGCCGGCACACCCTCACTGGTCATAGAATCCTTTCGCTGCCTCTTCCCTCCAGTCCAAGGGGGCATCCTAGAAACAACCTTTGCTTTATCTCAAGCGCAGCAAGCTGTCCTCGCCCTCACCTTCCTGGCCAGCGCAGTGACCATCGTGTTCTGCTACTGTATGATATATAAGGAAGCACGCCAAACTTCGCCCAAAGTGCATGCCCGCAATACAGTACTCCTCCATGGCCTTCAGCTCTTCCTTTATTTTATCCCCGTCGCAAACTACATCGTCTACTCCAACCTGGTCAAAAACACATCCATTAAAGTCCAAGTCACGGCCCAGCTACACTTGATCAACATCTCGCTTTTCTCGGTGTTGCCCCGGTGCCTGTGCCCTGTGGTTTTTGGGCTGAGAGCCAGCCAGCTATACCTTCATGTGAAGAGACGCCTTTTCAACCAGAACCAGGTAGCACCTCTGCCAGACTCAACGTAACTCAAAAGGCATCCAAACCAAAGCCAGATCGAGGACATCTCTATCCCTGATTCTTACTGACCATCTTCATCCTGCATTCTCCAACTACAACTATTTTTAGGACAGTGAGTTCAAGTGTCTCAGAACACAATGGAAAGTGTTTTTAAAAACCTGTATTGCATTTGTAGAAATGTGAATTGTTTATAGGTGACGTTTTTGATTCAATGAGAAACAGCCTTATGCATGCATTGCACAAAGGGAGATCCAGAAGACAATTAACTGTGTGTTCGTTTAGTATTAAATATTTTCAGTTAATGGTCTTTGAAATGGTGAATGCTCTCTTTACAAAATTAGCTGTGGAAACAAGAATAAGCCTGAAAGCACTCTTACAAGAAAGCAGTTGTATAGCTCCTTAATTCCAATATTGCTTCTCTTATTGGTGTTAGAGTGGAATATTTGAAGGTCATTTAAATCTTATTAACTCTACTGCAAGGCAATCTATCTTGAGACCACGTTTAACTCATTGCTGGCTTTGGAATGATCTGTTCAGGCACAGGCAGGTACATTTCTGTCCAACTATTTTTCATCCCAGCCACACAAATAGCCATGAATTGAATTGACTCCTTCAAATAATTTCTAACAGCTCTGAACGTCATGAAAATAGATTGAAATTTGGGAGGTTAAATGATAGGATGTGGAGTGTGAGCAAATAATTAAATAATATGTTGCTGTAACTCGTATGAATAATGTATCAAAACAGTTTCTACTTGCTGTACAATTTATGCTTCAATGGATAATTTATTGATATTTTTAGGTCCACAAATGTTTACACAATAACACTTCTGAATATGAATGTATAGATATACACAGAGAAAGCTGTTCCCACCAATGAATACATATGGAGCTTTCTCCATTTATTGAATAAATCAGGAGTAATTGTCTTCAAAGGCACCTCTATTTCCTTCAGGCAGTACCTGCTCATATATCTGAAATATGGGACAGAATTGGTTCCTCAAAGCTCACATCCCATAATTCAATACAGGTTTGGTCTATGATTCCTGCCATTTAAATTAAAGTACATCCTCACACAGGGTGTCCCTGGATTTTAGGAGGCTTCAGAGACTACCTTCATCTTTCAGTTTTGTAAAGTTGGGAAACAATGTCTAACTGGCCTGCTATCAGTAAAAGAAAAACCAATCTGTAAGAAGTAGCAATGGTTAGAAGCAAGATAACAAGGTGTGGGGCTGGATGAACACAGCAGGTCAAGCAGCATCATAGGAGCAGAAAAGCTTGATGTTTCGGGCCTAGACCCTTCATCAGAAAAGGCCCAAAACGTCAAGCTTTCCCGCTCCTATGATGCTGCTTGGCCTGCTGTGTTCATCCAGCTCTACACCTTGTTATCTCGGATTCTCCAGCATCTGCAGTTCCTATTATCTCTGTTAGAAGCATGGTGTTCTGTTTGCATTAAGTTTAAATTTGACTGTGCAGAGTTTTTTTGTCAATCATGGTACTGTTCACAAAAAAACTGAAGACTGATTAGGGAACAGATGACAGATGCAGATGACATGAAGATTGGTGGAGTAGCAGATAGTGAAGGGGACTGTCAGAGATTACAGCAGAATATAAATAGATTGGAGAGTTGGGCAGATAAATGGCAGATGGAGTTCAATCCAGGCAAATGTGAAGTGATGCATTTTGGAAGATCCAATTCAAGAGCAAACTAGACAGTAAATGGAAAAGCCCTGGGGAAAATTGATGCACAGAGAGATCTGGGTGTTCAGGTCCATTGTTCCCTGAAGGTGGCAACGCAGGTCAATAGAGTGGTCAAGAAGGCATATGGCATGCTTTTCTTCATCGGACGGGGTATTGAGTACAAGAGTTGGCAGGTCATGTTACAGTTGTATAGGACTTCGGTTCGACCACATTTGGAATGCTGCGTACAGTTCTGGTCGCCACATTACCAAAAGGATGTGGGTGCTTTGGAGAGGGTGCAGAGGAGGTTCACCAGGATGTTGCCTGGTATGGAGGGTGCTAGCTATGAAGAAAGATTGAGTAGATTAGGATTATTTTCATTAGAAAGACGGAGGTTGAGGGGGGACCTGATTGAGGTCTACAAAATCATGTGGGGTATAGACAAGGTGGATAGCAAGAAGCTTTTTCCCAGAGTGGGGGACTCAATTACTAGGGGTCATGAGTTCAAAGTGAGAGGAGGAAAGTTTACGGGAGATACGCGTGGAAAGTTCTTTACGCAGAGGGTGGTGGGTGCCTGGAACACGTTGCCAGTGGAGGTGGTAGACGCAGACACGTTAGTGTCTTTTAAGATGTATCTGGACAGGTACATGGATGGACAGGGAGCAAAGGGATACAGACCCTCAGAAAATAGATGACAGGTTTACACAGAGGATCTCGATCGGTGCAGGCTTGGAGGGCCGAAGGGCCTGTTCCTGTGCTGTAATTTTCTTTGTTCTTTGAACAGGATATCTATCCGTTGTACAGAATGTTAGCTGTGGCTCAGTCTGCTACCCTCCCCGCTCTGTGCCTGAACGTTGTGGCTCATAGAAATCTAGACCTACGCTCAGGTACAGCACTGACAGAGTGAGCCTCAGTCGGAAGATGCCATCTTTCTGATAGGATGTTAAACTGAAATGGCCGAGATCCCAGGAAACTATGTAGAAGAGGATCTTGTGATTATCACATTTGCAGTTTTCAGGAGCTGGCTGTGCATAAATTACCTGCTGCGTTTCCTACGTTAGACACTTCAAAGGTTTATTGGCTGAAAAGTGATTTGGAATATCCTGAGGTCACAACACTGCACAAACACAAATCTTTCTATTATTTCAGAATACTCCCCAGTAAATAAAACCAATGCACTAGAGAGGTATCTGTACTAGTTTCTACTGGAGGAAAACGATGGGCCTTGGGTTGGACGCAGACATAATAGTGTGAAACTGTCAGGCAGGATTGGCAAAGATAATAGGTACTGCAGATGCTGGAGAATCCGAGATAACAAGGTGTGGGGCTGGATGAACACAGCAGGCCAAGCAGCATCATAGGAGCAGGAAAGCTTGACGTTTCGGGCCTAGACCCTTCATCAGAAATGGGGGAGGGGAAGAGGGTTCTGAAATAAATAGGGAGAGAGGGGGAGGCGGATGGAAGATGGATAGAGGAGAGGATAGGTGGAGAGGAGGCAGACAAGTCAAAGAGGTGGGGATGGAGACAGTAAAGGTGAGTGTACGTGGGGGGGCAGGGAGGAGATAGGTCAGTCCAGGGAGGACGGACAGGTCAAGGGGGTGGGATGAGGTTAGTAGATAGGAGATGGGGGTGGGGCTTGAGGTGGGAGAAGGGGATAGGTGAGAGGAAGAACAGGTTAGGGAGGCGGGGACGAGCTGGGCTGGTTTTGGGATGCGGTTGGGGGAGGGGAGATTTTGAAGCTTGTGAAATCCACATTGATACCATTGGGCTGCAGGGTTCTCAGGCTGAATATGATTTGCTGTTCCTGCAGCCTTCGGGTGGCATCATTGTGGCACTGCAGGAGGCCCAGGATGGACATTTCGTCTGAGGAATGGGAGGGGGAGTTGAAATGGTTCGCGACTGGGAGGTGCAGTTGTTTGTTGCGAACTGAGCGCAGGTGTTCTGCAAAGCGGTCCCCAGCCTCCGCTTGGTTTCCCCGATGTAGAGGAAGCCACAACGGGAACAGCGGATGCAGTATACCACATTGGCAGATGTGCAGGTGAACATCTGCCTGATGTAGAAAGTCTTCTTGGGGCCTGGGATTGGGGTGAGGGAGGAGGTGTGGGGGGCAGGTGCAGCACTTCCTGCGGTTGCAGGGAAAAGTGCCGGGTGTGGTGGGGCTGGAGGGGAGTGTGGAGCGGACAAGGGAGTCGCGGAGGGAGTGGTCCCTCCGGAAGGCAGATAAGGGTGGGGAGGGAAAGATGTCTTTGGTGGTGGGGTCTGATTGCAGATGGCAGAAGTGTCGGAGGATGATGCGTTGGATCCGGAGGTTGGTGACGTGGTACGTGAGGACGAGGGGGATTCTTTTTTGGTTATTATTGCGGGGACGGGGTGTGAGGGATGAGTTGTGGGAAATGCGGGAGGCACGGTTGAGGGCGTTCTCGACCACTGCAGGGGGGAAGTTGCGGTCCTTGAAGAATGAGGACATCGGAGATGTGCGGGAGTGGAATGCCTCATCCTGGGAGCAGATGCGGCGGAGGTGAAGGAATTGGGAATAGGGGATGGCATTTTTGCAGGAAGGTGGGTGGGAGGAGGTGTATTCCAGGTAGCTGTGGGAGTCAGTGGGCTTGAAATGGACATCGGTTTCTAGGTGGTTACCCGAGATTGAGACAGAGAGGTCCAGGAAGGAGAGAGAAGTGTTGGAGATGGTCCAGGTGAACTTCAGGTTGGGGTGGAAGGTGTTGGTGAAGTGGATGAACTGTTCGAGCTCCTCGTGGGAGCACGAGGCGGCGCTGATACAGTCATCAATGCAACGGAGGAAGAGGTGGGGTTTAGGGCCAGTGTAGGTACGGAAGAGGGATTGTTCCACGTAACCTACAAAGAGGCAGGCATAGCTTGGGCCCATGCGGGTACCCATGGCCACACCCTTTGTCTGTAGGAAGTGGGAGGAATTGAAAGAGAAGTTGTTGAGGGTGAGGACGAGTTCGGCTAAGCGGATGAGGGTGTCGGTGGAGGGGGATTGGTCAGTTCTGCGGGACAGGAAGAAGCGGAGGGCCTTTAGGCCATCTGCATGGGGATACAGGTGTATAGAGACTGGACGTCCATAGTAAAAATGAGGTGTTGGGGACCGGGGAATTCAATGTTCTGGAGGAGGTGGAGGGCGTGGGTGGTGTCACAGAGGTAGGTAGGGAGTTCCTGGACCAAGGGGGTGAAAATGGAGTCTGGGTAGGTGGAGATGAGTTCGGTGGGGCAGGAGCAGGTGGAGACAATGGGTCAACCAGGGCATTCAGGTTTCTGGATTTTGGGAAGGAGATAGAAGCGGGCGGTGCGGGGTTGGGGAGCAATGAGGTTGGAGGCGGTGGGTGGGAGGTCACCTGAGGTGATGAGGTTGTGGATGGTTTGGTGCTCGGGGGTGGGGTCATGATCCAGGGGGCGGTAGGAGGAGGTGTCGGAGAGTTGGCGCCTGGCCTCAGTGATGTGGAGGTCAGTGCGCCATACCACGACTGCGCATCCCTTGTCCGCGGGTTTTATGGTGAGGTTGGGATTGGAGCGGAGAGAGCAGACGGCTGCACGTTCTGCGGTGGAGAGGTTGGAGTGTTTGAGAGGGGTAGAGAGGTTGAGGCGATTGATGTCTCGACGGCAGTTGGAGATGAAGAGGTCGAGGGAGGGTAGGAGGCCTTGGGGTGGTGTCCAGGAGGAGGGCTTGTGTTGGAGGCAGGAGAAGGGGTCAGTAGGTTTGGTGTTTGATACCAAGGTATACTCATGAGGGATGGGTCAGAGGTATTTAGCCTGAGTGTGTCCTGGGGGCACTGGAGAGGTCCAGGAGCCAGAAGCATTTTGAAGATACAATGACCCAGAATAAAAGTATTGGAACAAATGGGATGGTGAGTGCCTGATGGGGCTGGGAGGAAAGGAAATAGCACAGTCCAAAAGATAACAGATCCTGCTCTGTGACCTGCTGAATGATCCAAGGACAGGGCAAAGAGTGAGATATTGACAGAGATATTTTAAACATTGCAAAATTGAAATGGTGGGTTCATTTTTATCTTATTCACTTGTGGGACACGAGCATTTACTAGTTGGGCCAGCATTTATTACCCATCCCTAGTTACCCTTGAGAGGGTCAGCTGCCTGCTTGAATGTACTTATAGACTCAGAGTCATAGAGGGGTGACCTTATTGAGGTTTGTTAAATCATGGCAGTATAGATAAAGTGGCTGACAGGTGTCTTTGCCCGGGTTGGGGCAGTTCAAGACTGGGGAGCATATTTTTAGGGTGAGGGGAGAAATTTTTAAAAAGGACACGAGGGGCAACTTTTTTTACACGGAGGGTAGTTCATGTGTAAATGAACTTCCCAGGGAAGTGGAAGTTGTGTTTAAAAGACATTTGGATAAGTACATGAATAGGAAAGGTTTGGAAGCATATGGGCCAAACACAGGCAGGTGGGATCAGTTTACTTTGGCGTGGACTGGTTTGACCAAAGGGTCTATTTCCATGCTGTTGTTTAAAGTTCAGAAATGTTACAAAATTTATTTCAGATATTTATAGTGGTCGCATTCAATTCCTTTTAGTAACTGTAGCAGTTAAGCTGCTTATTGTAAACTATCACAAATCGATAATGCAGTGATAAAATTCCTCCAAACTGGGAGAATCTTTCATCTCTGTAAATTTGGTTCTAGATGTTCCCATTAGTGCCTCTTCCCAACTAGCCATCTCCACCCACATCAAGGTGATATTACTGGATGTTTTGTGTGAGAAAGCAATTCCAGTCAAAGATCAGGTTTCAATATCTACCAAAAATTGCTTCAACTTTAACTTTACCTCTCTCTGGCTGTGAGGGATCGCCACAGGAAGTGCAAGCCCTATTTCCCTGTGAATCGACAGATAGAAAGCTTCACCATTTCCCATGGTTATCAAACCCTCTGGGAAAGTGGTCAGGTTTGAAATTTAAGGCCTTCCTACTTATATTCTGATCATTGCAGGCATGATTTTTTTTTATTCTTTCGGGACATGCCAAAATTTACTGCCTGTCCCTAGTTGCCCTTGAGAAGGTGGGGGTGAGCTGCCTTCTTGAACTGCTGCAGTCCATATGGGTTGGCTCACAATGTTCTTAGGGAGGGAATTCCAGGATTTTGACCCAGTGACAGTGAAGGAACGACGATAAATTTCCAAGTCAGGATGGTGAGTGGCTTGGAGGGGAACTTGAAGGTGGTGGTGTTCCCATATGTATGATGCTCTTGTCCTTCTAGATGGAAGTGGTCATGGGTTTGGAAGGTGGCGTCTGAGGATCTTTGGTGAATTTCTGCAGTGCATCTTGTAGATAGTACACACTGCTGCTACTGAGGGTAGACGGAGTGGATGCTCGTAGATGTAGTGCCAATCAAGCGGGCTGCTTTGTCCTGGATGGTGTCAAGCTTCTTGAGTGTTGTTGGGGCTGCACTCATCCAGGCAAGTGGGGAGTATTCCATCACTCTCCTGACTTGTGCCTTGTAGATGGTGGACAGGCTTTGGGGAATCAGGAGGTGAGTTACTCGCTGCAGTATTCCTAGCTTCTGACCTGCTGGTGTAGCCACTGTGTTATGTGGTGAGCCCAGTTGAGTTTCTGGTCAATGGTAATTTGATTTATCATTCTGTATCAGATGTATGTTGAGATGCTTCAGAAATATCCATCTTCCCAATGGGGCAGACACGCAATAAAGTCAAAATTAGGCTGTTTTCCCCAGCCAGGACATGCAGGAGTTTAGATGGCTCCAAAGGAGATCCCTGGCATGGACAACAGATTCGTTTTGACCCAGTGGGTTGCCATCAGAATTCACAGTCTCAAGTGTTCCATTCTGTAGCACATGGATCTTCACACTCAAACAAGATCAAAATGAAAAATATGAAGAGATTTTTTGGAGCTATTTGACTTGTTTGAAGACAGTGCCATAAAAAGGATGAGACCATAAGACTGTATGACATAGAAGCAGAAGTAGGCCATTCAGCTCATCAAGTCTGCTTCACCATTCAAGGAGTACATGACTGATCTGATCATTCTCAATTTACTCTCCTGCTTTTACCCCTTAACCCCTGATTACCTTTCTGATTAAGTGTCAGTCTATTTCAGCCTTGAATATAATGACCCAAGCCTTGACAGCTCTCTGTGGTAAAGAATTTTACAGATTCACTCACCTGGGAGAGAAGAAATTTGTCCTCACCTCTGTCTCAATCTGAGGTTATATCTCTGGTGCTAGACTTTCCCACAAGGAGAAACAGCCTTTCCACATCTACCCTGTCAAGTCCCCTAAGAACCTTGTATCAATAAGGTTGTCTCTCTTTCTTCTAACCCACAATTAGTGCAGGCCCTGCCTGCTCAACCCCTCCTCATAAGAGAATTCCTCCATACCTGGGATCAGCCGAGTGAGTCTTCTGTGGACTATCTCCAATGCCAGTGTATCTTTCCTTAGATAAGAGAGAAGACAAACATGGATCGCTCCTCAGCAGGTACAGTGGGTAATCTTCAGAGTGTGCAGGCTAGGTAGGGAGTCACACATACACACCCACCACCACTCACAGAGAAGGCATTGTCAGAATTCAGGAGGGAATACTCCAACCACTGAGATTGCTAGATAGAAAGCTGAAGTGGTACGTACCTGAATTTCTGAAAGACCCTGCCACGACTCAAGCTTCCTGCCTGGATTTTGAGCTCAAGCAATGACCTCCTCAGCCTCCAATCACCATGAACTCTGGGCTGCACAGGCATAGCCTCCTTGTGTATTGATAAACCTACAGCAACTTCCCAGTTTTGAAGGTGACTGGTTCACGTGCTCATGTTTGGAGGCAGTATACACATTTAAAATACAACCCTGAATCTTTTCTGTCACCATCAATGACGCATGGCAAAGTTAAGGCCATTTGATGGCAGTTAAAGAAACACTCAATTTCACTCGACACGAAGCAAGAGGATGTCACAGTTTCTCTATCCTCTTATCCCTCATCTTCCTTTGACTAAAATTCCTGCATATATCAGCAGCTTAGGAGGAAAACATCAGTTGGGTTTCATGCTAAGATTGATTTGGGTGCCACGTGAACAGAAATTGAAAGAATAAATCCAAATGTCATGAAAGAAACAAGAATTGAAAGGATGAAATAAATATCCGGATTCTCATTCTGTGCACTTTCCCTTCAAAGGAATGGAGACACGGACAACAGGTATTTCCCCACAGACAGAGAAAAGCAAAGTTCGACAGGAGTTCACCCCAGAAAGACATGATTCGTTTCAGTCCTAGCAACTTCTTAAGGAGCTGGACTGAAAAGGGATCAGCAGGAAGGTCAGCTCCGGGCTACGAAAGCACACAATAAAAGGCAACAATAGACAGCAGGAGAGGAAAACAAAACTTGGTGTAAAACTGAAAGAACAAATTTTGTTTTGTCGCTAAATAGAAATTGTACACAGTAGGTGGGTGGTAAAAGTAGTGGATATTCCCTTTGTGCAATGGGAGCAGGATCTGAACACAGGATCGCCCTCCCCCCACCCCTCCCCACCCCACCCACAAACAGGCACATCCCGAAGAATACAAGAGCTAGGAGCAGGAGGAGGCCATTCAGCCCCTTGAGTCTGCTCCACCATTTAATACGATCATGGCCAAACTCATCTCAGTCTCAACTCTACTTTCCTGTCACTCTCCAAAACCCTTCAGCCTGTTACTCATTAAACATCTGCCCATGTCCTCCTTAAATTTACTCAATGTCTCTGCATCCACCACACCTTTCCGAGAAGTAATTCCTTCTCATCTCTGTTTTAAATCTTCCCTCCCTTATCCTAAAACTATGACCTCCTGTCACAGGTTACCTCACTCGGAAACATCCCCTCTCCATCTGCTTCAAATCATAGAATCCCTGCAGTGTGGAAGCAGGCCATTTGGCCCATCAAGTCCACACTGATTCTCCAAAGAGCTTCCCACCCCCCACCGTATCCCTGCATTTCCCCATTGGCTAACCCACCTAGCCTGCACATCCCTGAACACTACGGGGCAATTTAGCATGGTCAATCCATCTGCCCTGCTCATCTTTAGACTGTGGGAGGAAACCGGAGCACCCGGAGGAAACCCACACAGACACGGGGAAAATGTTCAAACTCCACACAGACAGTCACCCGAAGCTGGAATTGAACCCAGGTCCCTGGCACTGTGAGGCAGCAGTGCTAACCACCGAGACACTGATTTGTTAGCCCCCTTTTGCATCTTATATACCTCAATTAGATCTCCTCTCATTCTTTGAAACTCCAGAGAGTATTGCCCTAAACTGCTTAATCTCTTTTCGTTACACAAAGCCCTCATCTTTGGAATCTGGTGAACTTTATTTACGATCAGGCTTGATTTGAACGAGAGCAGTATACTGGGTGATTCGGTGAGTGTTTCACACTCAGAGCCACAGCGACAATACCAAGCTGGGCTGGGTGTCGACACTGGAAACAGGGTGGAGAAGGTGAGTGGTTAATTCCTCCAAGAACTACAGAGACTGATCGGTAAATGCATTTCCTCTCTCTATCTCTGGAAGGCTTCTGAGGTGCCCTTGAAACCACTAGAAGTCAAGAATGACTGATGTAAAAGAGTATGCTTCTCCTATCTGATGAAAAATTTTGCACCATATCCACAGACTGCATGCGCAAGCTGCCGACAAGAGGTACTGTTCCTACCTCTAGGCTAGAAGGCCTGTGTTTGAACTGCATCCATTACTAAGGTGTATCCCAACTTCTCCAAACAGATTCATTCAAAAATATATTACACAAGACACCCAAGACCAGAATGAAACAAAAACAGAAAATGTTGGAGGAACTTTTCGGTGGAGAGAGAAACAGAGTTAATATTTCTTCAGAACCATTTTCTATAAGACCATGGCCAGTTGGAACCCTGACAGTGTGTGCTTCCAAACTGGCAGCAACAGATATTCAGCCAACCCAAACTTCAGCCCTTCTGATATTGACTTCAGATCAAAAACTTTAGGATCAAGATCCTACTTCTCCCCAGCCCCTAACAAACCCTTTTATTGTTTAGAATGTACATTCTGGTTTTATAACTCCTCAATGCCGCAAAGGTTAGACATATCTTGCAGGGACAATATAGCTTTGTAATTACTGCAATACGTCAAGGTTCTGAGTAGACCTGTTCTCTTGCCTCACTAATAAAGGCTTTGTTCTTGGTGTGAAGAACAGGCTGGAGCTCAGGAGACAATTGACAGTTGGACAGTGTCATTAATCACCAGTCTGCACATTGCGGAGTTATTCTAATTAGAAGATACACACATGCTTCTGCAACTTCTACAGTCTGCAGTCCGCTGGGAGCAAGAGCAAAGCTCAGTCTGAAAGGCAGGAAAAAAATGTCTACACAACTCTTTGCACTATGCTGTATTGTATTCTTAGATTTATGGCTTCAATATGTCAACCAATGATAATGAATCAACCTAACTTTTACAGTAGCTTCATTAACTGAAAATTTGTCAAGTCCACAATAACCCTTACCAATTTGTATAGATGCACCACAGAAAACATCCTATCTGGATGCATTACAGCTTGGTACAGCAACTGCTTTGCCCAGGACATCAAGAAATTACAGAATTGTGAGTGCAACTCAATCCATCAAAAGTTTTCCTTCCATTGACTCAACTTATACTTCCCACTGCCTTGGGACAGCCAACTCGATCAAAGACTCCTCTCACCCCAGTTACACACTCTTCCACCCTCTGCCATCAGGCAAAAAAGATTGAAATCATATACCAACAGATTTAAGAACAGCTTCTTCCCTACTGTTATCAGACTTATGAATGGACCTCTCACATATTAGATTTGATCTTTCTCTGCACCCTCTGTGTAGATGTGCATATCCTGCTTTCTGTTCTGTTACCCTGTTGTACCTATGTAAGGTATGATTTGCCTGGATAGCACGCAAACAATAATTTACACTGTATCTCGGTACACGAGACAATGATAAACCAAATCAGATGACAACTGTAGTGGGGATACGCAAATTCCCTTAGCAATTGATACCTTCTCACAATATTTATGTTCTCAACATTTTTCTGAAACAGCAGTCTGATATTGCAGTGCAAGAATATTTGAGTAATCAAAAAATTAAAATGATTCCAATGGGATGTTATGTTATTTGGGTTTGGTTTTAGACAATTGAGATTTTGCCCATAAACAGTCGAGCAGCCGAAATGGGCACCAAGTTTGTGCAAATCAACTGACAATTTTATATGTTGACCATTTCCTATTTCTTTTCAATGGCAATTGTGCTTGCCAATAAAAAGTAACAATAAAAAATTGCATTCATATAGCGTCTTTCATTGCCTCAGGTCATCCCAAGTGCTTGATAGCTAATTAAGAATTACTGAAGTGCAGTCATTGTTGTAATGTAGGAAAGGCAGCACCCATTTTATGGACAGCAAGGTCCCAAAACACCAACGATCAGATAGTCTCTCATGGCAATGTTTCTAATAACTCATGTCACATTGTCTCTGCAATGCAAGTAAACGGTCTCAGAACAGCACTCAGCAGGACTCTCGTGGAACCAGGTGCAAAAGGCTGATTACCTCTGGTTCAGACTTTCCTTTTTCTGACGTCAGATTAAATCTGGAGCTAAGGGAAAATGCTGAGCTGAGCAATGAGCTGAGACACGTGTGAAGTCAAACAGTTTAAAGGAGGTGGAAATAAATGCTCTTGGTAACGGTGTTAAAACGAGGCTGGAAGCTCATGCCAGAACCAAGTGTAACACCAGGATTATTATTACACCGCCTTAATCTGAGCCTGTTGTCACAGCGAGAGGCTGGAGTTGGTCACCAGGGAACAAAGTTTGGATGGGGCCAAAAACATTGTAAAATTTTAACCATTCTTAAAATACATAGAATTTATTATGTTGGAGAAATTTGACAACAGTTTGAGGGGTATAGATAGGATAAACAGGAAGGAACTTTTCCCCTTGATGATCAATGACCAGGGGTATAGATTTACGGTAAGGAACAGGAGATTTAGAGGAGATGTGAGGAAAAATTATTTCACCCGGAGGGTGGTGGGAGCCTGGAACTCGCTACCTGTAAGGGTGGGAGAGTCAGAAACCATCATCACATTGAAGATTAATAGATTGGGCCTTTCTTCCCTGGAGTGTCAGAGGCTGAGCAGTGACCTTATAGTGGTTTATAAAATCATGAACGGCATGGGTAGAGTGAATAGCCAAAGGCTTTTTCCCTAAGTAGGGGAGTGCAAAAGCAGAGGGAACAGGTTTAAGGTGAGACAGGAAAGATTTAAAAAGGACCTGATGAGTAACTTTTTCACACAGAGGGTGGTGCGTAGATGGAATGAGCTGCCAGAGGAAATGGTGGACGTTGGTACAGTTAGAACATTTAAAAGGCATCTGGATGGGTACATGAATAGGAAGGGTTTAGAGGAATATGGGCCAAATGATGGCAAATGGGACTGGATTAATGCAGGATATCTGACCAGCATGGATGGGTTGGACCAAAGGGTCTGTTTCCATGTTGTATATTTCTATGACTCTAGGTATTTAGATGCACACTTGTGTTGCCAAGGCATACAAGGTCAGAAAGCACACAACACCAGGTTATAGTCCAACAGGTCTATTTGAAAACACAGGCTTTCAGAGACTCACTCCTTCAGGTGTTGAAGGAGTGAGGTTCCAAAAGCTTGTGTTTTCAAATAGACCCGTTGGACTATAACCTGGTGTCATGTGATTTCTGACCTTGTCCACCCCAGTCCAACATCAGCACCTCCACATCATGGCATACAAGGCTATGGGAGAATTGCTGGGAATTGGGATTAGAATAGTGAGGTGGCTCATTTTGACCAGTGCAGACTTGATGGGCTGAAGGATCTTTTTCTGTGCTGTAGATCTCTATAGTTCTATGCTTTGGGCCAGTGAGGTAATTCTCAATAAGTATGAAATTAGCATTCTATTAAAAGCTCAGCTACATTTCATTCAATAAGATATAACTCTTTTCAGGGCTTTTACAGTGAGACTAAGTGAATGAAAATGGAATATCTCATCAGTTCGATTGATTTGCCTTTGATTACAGACCACAGCAGCCTATACTCACTGGTAGCAACTTTGAGATTACGGCATTATTCTGTGGTTGTCAGGCGCATGATATTAATGCCTATTTTACTGGAGTCACAATGACAATTCCCTCCCTAACAGCATTGTGGGTCAACCCGCAGCACATGGACTGCAGTGGCTCAAGAAGGCAGCTCACCACAACCTTCTCAAGGGGCAACTAGGGACGGGCAATAAATGCTGGGCCCAGCCCGTGATACCCACATCCCACAAACAGATTTTTTAATTAAAAAGCATCTGGTAATCTCGTAAGACTATAAGACGTAGGAGCAGGGTTAGGCTATTTGGTCATCGCACTGTCACTACCTTTGCAAAATCCAGGCTAAAGCCTGTCCTGTGGGGGTAGGTTAAGCTTATATGGCTCATTCAAGGTGTTAGGTTATGTCAACAGTGTGGGTTCAATTCCCGCACTGGCTGAGATTACCATGAAGAACTGACCTTCTCAATCTCTCCCCTTGCCTGAGGCATGGAGACCCTCAGCATAAACCACCATCGAACGGAAAATGCAAAAGGACTGTGGATGCTGGAAATCATAAACAAAAACAGAAATTGCTGGCAAAACTCAGCAGCGTCGGTGGAGAGAAAGCAGAGATAATGTCTTGTGTCCAGCTCTGAAGAAGAGTCACTGGGCCTGAAACGCTGATTCTGCTTTCTCTTCACAGATGTTGCTAGATCTGGTGAGTCTTCCAGCAATTTCCGTTTTTGTTCTTAAACCACCACGAGTTCTCTCTCTCTCTCTCTCTAATGTGACAGCAGAACAGTGGCAACTTTGCTTTTCTACTGAGACAGGACTTCTTTTTTTCTCTCTAGTTGCAGCCATATCCACTCTGTGTGCTCAGCATCACGCTTTCAGTTCCTGAATTCCTTTTGCATTCAAAAGTCTGAAAATGTCTGTCCAAAGAATGAACAGCAAACACATCAGTCCACCAAGCTGAGAATTTCTAACATTTGGGTTTGCTGCACAAACAACCATCACCGAGGATGCACAGTCTTCTGAAGAGAGCAGATTTAACAACTTAATTTCTAAAAGTTCAAATTAATGTCCAACCTTTTTGTTCCATTCATTAGTAATTGATCTGTCACAGAAACCTCTCACTGAGATCAGAGCAAGGTCAATATGTGGCTGGACACTTGTTACTTCAAAAATATTAAACACAAGGTTGGAAAAATATGCCGTGCCCACTGAGCTGATGAAGTTTTAACAGATTTCCTGGTTAGCCAAGGCTTTAGACTCGATATAAGTCTTAATCTCCAAACATGAGCATTCACTAAGTTGAAAAGTAGCCACCATAGGATAAATGATTTATTGTTTTGCCTTGTAGTGTTTATTAGCACATTTTTTGTTAATGTCCCTACATTATAACGGTGACTACGCATCAAAAAAATACTTTGTTGGCTATTCAATACTAAGAAATACTCGGTGTTTGTGAAAAGTGTAATAAAAAGCAAATTTGACTTAGTTATTGAAACATATTCTATTCATTGGTATATTAGCTCATCTCTGTTATGGGAATTGTGGAAAATTGCTCCCATGTGAAGGATTTCAGAAGCTAGAGTAACCAGATGGCGTATTTGGAACTATTGTCTTGTGTCTGATGAACAGGCGGCATTTTTATAGCACCCGTAGGCCAACTCTTATGGGTAATTGTTGAATTTCAATGTTTTAGCAAACATAGGTTTTCAAATGAACGTGCTTCAAGAAAATTTAGTGCTAAGAAATAGAACTGTTCACTATTTGTCCGCATAATCCGAACAGGACAGCTCTAGGTTAGATATTGCATGGGTTTTCTCTTAATACCTTCTACAGGAACTGAATACGAAGCAGTGCCAATTGCCATGAGTTTGGATGATTTCAGCGCATGGATTTGCTTAAGAACCTCATGACCACTAAAGAATGAATTCAAATCCGGCCAGTCAGAGTAAGGGTCAAAGCCAAGTACAAATGGTGAAATGACAAACTTGGTACAAAATCTATTAGTGACCAGGAACTGTGATAGCACTCACACATGGCGGCCTTTTGGGTATCTTGGGATGTTTTAGTTTAAAGGTAAAGTCACAATAGCTCCTACTGGCTGCTCTCTGATTAGAGAGAGATGAATGGTGGTGGTTTAACCTGAGGGTCACTGTGCCTCAGGTGAGGGGAGAGGTTGAGAAGGAGAGTCCTATGTGGCAACCTCAGTCAATGTGGGAATTGAACCCATGCTGTTTGTGTCACTCTCAACATAGCAAGCCAGCCAACTGAGCTAAATGACCCCACTGTTGTATGATATTAGAGGTGACCTTTAAATGCAAATGCTTTGGCTGCCCAGAAGAAAGGAGAAAAATTACTTGATTAAATATCTTTTCCTATAGGCTACATAGAGAGTATCTGCAGCCCTAGGCATGGATACAAGGACCTGTCTCTGTGAAACTTTGTCTTTCCTTCCATTTCAGTCAGACCCCCTAGATTTCACTGAAAAGCTCACCTCATAAATGTAAGTGGCCAGAAATTAAGAATGTTGATTATGGTGAGGAGCTCATCTCTGTGATAAACAGAAGATCTCCCACCACCAGTCCCCACCACACTAAGAAATGTGCCCCCAGTGAAGAGAAGTGGACAGAAGAACTCCTTTGGAATGGAAATAAATCAAAAGAAGCATAAACAGTTGTCAATCACTATTTCTGAAGAAGGGTCTAGGCCTGAAATGTCAGCCTTCCTGCTCCTCTGATGCTGCTTGGCCTGCTGTGTTCATCCAGCTCTACAATTTGTTATCTCAGATTCTCCAGCATCTGCAGTTCCTACTATCCCTGTCAATCACTATTACCCACTTTATACTATAGCCCAAAGTCAAAATTATCCTAAAATATCTCAGTAAAGGTAGATTTTTACTTTAATCCTAAACAAAATGAGTGAAGATGGAAATCTGCCATCCTTACATGATCTGGTGATTCCAAACCCACAGCAATGTGGTTGACTTTTAACTGCCCTCTGGGCAATTAGGGATGGGCAATAAATGCTGACTAGCCAGCAACACTCATATCCTGTGAATCAATAAAATAAAAACTTGGCTGAAAATGGAATATGTTTGCATGAACTCTCAGCATTAATCCCACTCCTCCAGCCTCAGTAGTCACTGATCTACTGTGGTTCTTGGATAAGCTTCATGTTAACTTTGGAATTCTTATCCATTTTTCATATCCCTCCGTGGCTTCATACTTCTGTCCAGCAACCCTCTGAAAGGCTTGTTCCCTCCTATCCCTCTTGTACATCTCCAGTTTCAAATGTTCCAACATAGATGGCCGTGCCTTCAACACCAAAGCTCTCAGCACAGAAATCCCCTCGGTAAACCTCTCCACCATTCTCCTTCCACCTCTCTTTGATAAATTAGTTTGGACCCCTTGGGCTGAATGGCCTCTTTCTGTGTCACACATATAAATAACTGATCAAGGGCAAAAACAGGTCCCTTCATCAGCAATAAGGAATCATAGAATCCCTACAGTGCAGGAAGACGCCATTCAACCCATTAAATCTGAACTGACCCTCCAAAGACCATCCCACCCGGATACAGTCCCATACCTTATCCCCTGGGCAATTTAGCATGGCCAATCCACCTAACCCGCACGTCTTTGGACAATGGGAGGAAACCAGGGGACCTAAAGGAAATGGAGAGAATGTGCAAATTCCACACAGTCATCCAATGGCTGAATTGAACCCAGGTCTCCAGTCCTGCAAACCACTGTGCCACCACAACACAAATAAGAATCTCCATAGAACAAAGAACAGTACAGCACAGGAACAGGCCCTTCGGCCCACCAAGACTGCACTGACACATGATGCCTTTCTAAACCAAAAGCCTTTTGCCCCTATATGGTCTGTCTCCCTCTATTGCCTGCCCATTCGTAGAATTGAAGAAAACGAAGGGATGTAGGGGAATAAAATCAGTAGGTGAAAGTTTAAAGTCTTAAATTAATTTTCACTATTAACTATAATAAAGGAATTGAAAAGGAGACATGAATATTGCAATGACAATCTTTCTTAATTTGGACTTGCAAGCTGCAGATTTGTTTCCCTGTATGTGTGTGAGCTGGGACATGGTTCTGACGGTGTTCTGCACACTCATCAAACCACACTGAATTGAGCAGAGTCGATGATGCGGCAGAAAACAGCGTCAAAATGACAGGCCGTTGTTGTAATCTATCACTGGTAGGTGAAAATCTGCTTTGTCATAGCTAAATTTGGAAGCATTTCTTCTGAGAACTGAACTGAAATTAGGTCGCTGCTGGTAAAGGACGTTAGAGTCTGTAAAGGACATGCTAGTCCATTTGTGAAAGAGATAGTAGGAACTGCAGATGCTGGAGAATCTGAGATAACAAGGTGTAGAGCTGGATGAACACAGCAGGCCAAGCAGCATCAGAGGAGCAGGAAGTTTCGGGCCTAGACCCCACTGCAAAGCCTCTTCTAAGGATGCCTACCCTGAAGAAGTTACCCTCCTCTCTCTGAAAAAGCATTTCTGAAGAAGGGTCTAGGCCCAAAACGTCAGCCTTCCTGCTCCTCTGATGCCGCTTGGCCTGCTGTGTTCATCCAGCTCCACACCTTGTTATCCCATTTGTGAAAGAACCCGCTGAGAATTGGTTCCCTTCATCCAACAGACTGAGAAGCAGTTCAGAAAGCACTAGCAAGATTGGGAGACTGATACAAACAAGAAAAGTCCCAGAGGAACAAATTAGATTACTATTTACTCGCTGTAGGATCAGATCCTTCATTCATAGTTCATAGTTTGATCCTTCATTCATAGTTTGAAGCTTCCTCACTCTAATTTTAAGGTTAACCTCCTTCAGTGGGTGAAATATTTCATCTCTAACTATATTACCAAATTCTCTTGCCACCTTAAACATCTCAATGATATTAGCCCTTAATCTGCTTCATGCAAGGGTTTCTCTATAAGAGATTAAATCAGAATTGGATAATTGCATCTATCTTGTCCCTTCCACCCCACTCAAAAATCTGCTCTGTCAGCTCAGTCATCTACACTGCACCTAGCTTCCTAAAAATAATTCTAACAAATAACTCTTCACTGTGAAGGACTCTTAGATTACTGCATGACTGGTAAAGCAATTTAAAGTGGTTTAACAATCTTGTTCAACAGGTTTGTCCTTTTGTTCTCAGTAACTCAGGAAAGGTCTGAATAAAATAATGCTTTCAGAAATCCAAATAGTTTCAGAGAGTCTTCTGGATGGTCAATGTGAATCAGGCATTTGGAAAGGTAATTTTGCAGGAGTCAGTTTGATCTATTTGATAGAACCTACATGTGAAACTAAGTTCAGGTCCCAAAGATTAAAAAGTGCAATATTGAACTGAACTTCTCAAGAGATGTTAATCTTGTTGTTTCAGTGGCGTGGTAGATATTAACTTGCATTGTTCAAAGCAGATCATGGAAGTGCTAAAATTATGAAGGGAATAGATAGGGAGTAGAGAAGTTGCTTCCACTGGCGGGTGAAACGAGAACCAGGGGCGTATCCTCAAAATAAGGGGGAGCAGATTTAGGACTGAGGTCAGGAGGAACTTCTTCACCCAAAGGTTTGTGAGTCTGTGGAATTCCCTGCCCAGTGAAGTGGTTGAAGCTACCACATTGAATGCTTTTAAGGCAAAGGTAGATTTTTGAACAGTAAAGGGATTAAGGGTTATGGTGAGTGGGTAGGTAAGTGGGCCCGACTCCATGAAAAGGTCAGCCATGGTTTTATTGAATGGGGGAGCAGGCTCGATGGGCCAGATGGCCCACTCCCGCTCCTAGTTCTTACGTTCTTGTTGTGTTCTGACTGATACTCCTCCATGACACAAAACTAATTAACAAATGATTCATTCATTTGTTGTTTGTGGATGTAACTGTGCACAAGATGGCTGCTTTGTTTGCCTGCATAATATTGGTTAATCAATTCACTGTTAATAAAGTGTTTTTTGATAATTTTGAGAGGCGCGAGAAGTATTATTTTAACATTGGTCTTTATTCCTTCTTTTATATCCTTCCTTCCAAGTTGATTCATTAATAAATAGACACAGGCAACAGAGCATCAGTATAATTGTTTAATTGTCTAATTACTTCAATCATGATGTTATGTTTAGGAGGGCTTTTAATACATTGGCAATTCATGTAACTTTCCTCACACCATAGCCCATAAAATGCACTCCAATTACATACTGTTTCAGGTAACTCTATTGTTCCACACGAGGGCTGCAACTGTGAGGTATGAACAAACACAAAGGAATCAAACAGTGGTTTTCTCTCTCTCTCTCTCTCTCTCATTAATGATTGCTAGCTCATGTCCTAGTGCTTTCATGGTCGTCAGTCGGTCATGCTCTGCTCATCAGGGAAGTAACAACTGCTGCACAGCCACAAGCGTAAACGAGAATGACAAAATAACAGCAATATACACAGAAAACAGGAGCTAGGAGAGAGCTCCTTAGTCTCTTCAGTCTTCTCTGCCACTCACTACAATCTGATGACTCCACATTCCTGCCTTCCCCAATGACCCCTTGCTCCTCAAGAATTGATCTACCTTTGCCCTTAAAGCATTGGAAGACTCTGCTTCCACAGCTCCAAAGACCTGTGACCCTCTGAGAGAAAAAAAATTATCCCTATCTCTGTCTTCAATGGATAGCTCCTTCGTTTTAAATAGTGGCCCCTAGTTCAAGAATCTCGCATCATCTCCACATCCACCCTGTCAAGTCCTCTCAGGATCTTATAGGTAATTCTTAACTAACCCATTTGGATGTGCTGTTATACACATCCGAAGCAGATGGGACTTGAACCTGGGCCTCCTGGTTTAGAGGAAGGACATTACCATGACACTGCACAAACCCACTTAGGATCTTATATGTATCAACTAAGTCACCTCCTACGCTTCCAACACCAGTGAAGGCAAGCCCAGCCTGTATATATCCGTACCATTTCTGAAATCAGGAATTTTTAACATAGAATCACCAAATCATCAAATCCGTACAGCATGGAAGCAGGCCATTCAGCCCATCAAGTCCATACCGACCCTCCGAAGAGCATCCCACCCAGACCCACCCCCTCACCCTATCCCTCTATCCCTGTAACATATCCTTGTCAGTCTGTCCTGTTTGAAAATAATAGGTTTTGCTCTTGAGTGATTAAGCTTGGTCCTGAGATCTCTGGCAACTTTATTCAATTTTGTTCCTTTGACTTTGTGCTCCTCAAAGGAATGCAGGTCTCTCTGACTCATTTCCATGCAATGATTTAACAGAAGGCTTTTTAATAAACCTTTTTACTTCTCCTGTTAGCCCAACCTTTTGGGTTTGAGTTTAAAGAAATCATTTCACAATGGTGGCACAGTGGTTAGCACTGTCAGCCTCACAACCCCAGGGACCTGGGTTCAATTCCACCCTCAAGTGACTGCCCGTGCAGAGTTTGTACATTCTCCCCATGTCTGTGTGGGTTTCCTCCGGTAGCTCCAGTTTCCTCCCACAGTCCAAAGATGTGCAGGCTAGGTGGATTGGCCATGCTAAATTGCCCATAGTGTTCAGGGATGTGTTGGCTACATGGGTTATAGGAGGATGGGTCTGGGTGGGATGCTCCAAGGTTTGGTGTGAACTTGTTGGGCTGAAGGCCTGTTCCCACACTGTAGGGATTCTATGCTCTAATGGCCAGGACCTTCGTGTCTTCATGAATTGGATAAGAGGCAAATGAGTCAGTTTGCAGTAGGCAGTAGGCTGTGAGTTACAGACTGGATCATCTGGTAGTTATACATATTCTCTGCCTCAATCTCTTGACTAACAAATTCGTATTAACAAATATGAATTGCATTTCTTATAATCTGAGATCTTTTTTTAAGAAAGACATCAATATAACTCATTCCAGAAAAAAAAAATCAGAAGTCCTGAAATATCATGAACTTTTATTGATACAAATTAGCTGCCACAATGGTAGTGGATTGATGATTAATTTTCAAAATGGAAAATGCAGGAGAATCTGGGTGGTATGAGAAAGCAAAAAAGATAGCCCTTTTTAAAAGAGATAACAAGGTGTAGAGCTGGATGAGCACAGCAGGCCAAGCAGCATCAGAGGAGCAGGAAAGCTGACGTTTCAGGCCTAGACCCTTCATCAGAAATCAGGTCAGGCCGAAGGGCCTGTACTGTGCTGTACTGTTCTATGTTCTATGTTCTATGTTTGATGTTACAAGACATGAACATGAGCATACACCATGTATTCTCCTTTCAGGTACTCTGGGCCTGCTCAGTAACAGTCTCTTTCTAACCTTTGACAAAAGTATATATACAACATCACCATGCTACTGAATCCGTTTTAAAAGTTCTGTCCTGAGATTTCCTAATGAATTACTTCAGACAGCTCAAACAGATCCTATTTTACTTAATCAGTTCAGACTCACTAATATTTTACAGGCATTGATTGAATTGTTGTTTAACATTTTGTGTTATTATCCAAAGACTCAATGGAACTAGAGCTGCCATTGTCCTATTGGACCACAGGGCCATTCACTCATTAGAGAGAGAGAGAGATGGCTGGTTGGTGGTTTAACCTGAGGGTCACCACGCCTCGGACAATAGGAGAGGTGGGCAGAAGAGCACAGTGGGGAGGGGTGGTTAGTTCCAGAAGGAGGGTAAGGGGCATCTGGTCTGGAATGTGGGTGAAGCAACAGGTCAGGATGGTCACTTCTGATATCGGGGTGGAGGGAGTGGGTGGTGTCAGGGCCCAGATATGGAAAAGGTTTGGGGGTGTTGGGGTGGTGGCGGGTGGTTTGCTTTTGTTACACACCTCCAAGATTGCAGTTCTTTGTTTGATTTATCTCAGGAGAGATATCTGCGTCTGTCACATGTTGGTATGTGGAGAAAATAACAAGGTTCAAACTCTCATCCCACCACTCTGAGATATAAACCACTTTGAACCAGCCTCAGTTTTTAATTTGCCAGAATTCAGTGTGTTATAATTCACTTTGGCTAGTGGTGATTCTCAGAATTAGAGTTACAAATCTGTGTGTTGTAATTCTGTGTGTTACAGTTTTGCTAGCAGAGATACGCAGGATTAACATTAGAACTCTGTGTGTTATAGTCTGTATGTTATAATTTGGCTAGCAGTGTTTCTCAGAGTCTACACTATAATCAAGCATAAGACAATGTTCAAGTCATTACAGCACAGAAGGAAGCCATTGGGTCCATCAAGGCCATGCTAGCTCAGTGTGTGGAAAATACTCCATTTTTCCAATCTACACTCATAACCTTTTAAACTCATCCATTCGCACCACCAGCAACACCCTGATACATAGCAAGTTCCAAGTCATTACCATTTGTCATGTGAAAACATTCTTGCTCACAATCTCCCCTCTATCTCTTGTTTAAAACCTGATTTCCATGTCACTCTTTGGACCATAAACACATGGGAACAGCATCTTTTTTTAAAATCACACACTTATCTAAACCTGTCATGACTTTGTACACCTCCATTAAATCTCCCTTCAGTCTCTTCTGTTCCACCTACGATGCAAACTCTGTCCCAACCTTCAGGTGCACTGTATTTAGATTTTCACTCCATGTATTACCTTTATCACCACCTGTTCGACCAATATTTAGTCTAAATCCTTTTCCTTTGCAAACTTGATGCAGTTTACTCATTAAATATTCCAGATCCATGTGTGCAATTGACGCTTGGCACATCTTCATTGGAGAAAGAAAAAGTGGCACTAAATTATTCATACTAGAATCACACATCCATTTTGAAAAGCTTTGTGGTTTAAATGATTGGAAATTGTAAGTCAAAGCTTCATTTATGGCATTTCTTACGGATTTTATAGCTCTTTCTTCTCCACATCTTCATATTGTGATAAATTGTGCAAATGTGTCAAGATGAATTGACTGGTAAAAGGGGAAATCTCGCCATCTGCAATGCACCAATGATACTTCACAAATGACTTTTCTGATTCTCTCCACAATTGTTTTAATTTCATCGTTTTCTGTCTATTGAACACTCTCTGAATATTTTTAATTTGTTTTCCATTAAAGGGACAAACACTAAAATAATCACCAAATAGCAATGGAAAATTACCCAAGTGTTTGTCAATGGACTTTGAAGAGTCGTAGTTTCATTAAGTTGAAGACAAAGTTAATAGACAAAGGATAGATATCACAGAAATGAGTTACACTATTAGCATACAATTTAAAAAGTGTGCAAAGATTCCATTTTTTAAACCATCTGAAAAACAACATATAAACCATAGAGGCTCACTAGATACTTATTCAAGGAGTAAATGCCAACTTAATTCAAAATTTCTGCATCTTTCTATTGAGCTGCATATGTAGAAATGGGACAGTTGGTTCTGCAAATATTCAACACATTCATAAGGAAAAGTAGGGCTTGCGAGCTCAGTGTGCAGGTTGCATTAACTAGAATTGTGGTTTCTGTCAGTTGCGTTTCTCCAGACAGTTACAAACATTTAGAGATACTTCTGTTTTACTTATTGTTACGTGTGGAGTGTCTGAAACCCTCACATTACAGTTATTTGAGTATCCGATTTGTTTTATAATTTAGGACCTTATTTGACATCGAATTCCTGCTGGACACAGGAGAGTTATTATCACATTAATAGGAAAAGGATCAATTCCAGGTAAAATAACAGCATTTGACATTGTCAAATTGCAGAGCATGCACCCAGAGCGACTCAGGAATCACTGTGCCAGCCAGCAATTACACTCAACTTTTTACAAATAATGCGATGTTAACTCAGACTGTTAGATTTCAGAGCAAGAGATAAAAGGTACTGCAGATGCTGGAGAATCCGAGATAACAAGCATGGGGCTGGATGAACACAGCAGGTCAAGCAGCATCATAGGAGCAGGAAGTTGCCTTGCCTCAATCTGAAACTAATCCTGCCTGAAACTGTTCCAAGATTAAAAAAGAAACCCTTCAGCATATTTAAATATAGATTCCCAGGAAACAAAATTCATTCATGGGATGTGGGCATCACTGGCTAGCCAGCATTTATTGTCCATCCCTAGCTGCAGTCCTCCTGCTGTGGGTTGACCCACAATGCCCTTAGAGAGTGAATTCCAGGATTTTGACCCAGCAACAGTGAAGGGACTGCGACATATTTCCAAGTCAGGATGCGGAGTGGCTCGGAGGGGGACTCGAAGGTGGTGGTGTTCCCATGTACCTGCTGTCCTTGTCCGTCTAGATGGAAGTGGTCATGGGTTTGAAAGGCGCATTGGTGAATTTCTGCAGTGCATCACATAGATCATACAACTGCTGCTATTGAGTGCCAGTACAGGAGGGAGTGGATGCTTGTGGATGTGGTGCCAATCAAGTGGCTGCTTTGTCCTGGATGGTGTCAAGCTTCTTGAGTGTTGTTGGGGGTGCACCCATCCAGGCAAGTGGGGAGTATCCCATCACTTGTGCCTTGACTTGTGCCTTGTAGACGGCGGACAGGCTTTGGGGAGTCAGAAGATGAATTACTCGCCGCAGTATTCCCAGCTTCTGAGCTATTCTTGTAGCCACTGTGTTAATGTGATGAGTCCCATTGAGTTTGTGGTCAATGTTAACGCACAGCATAATGATAGTGGGGATGTTGAGGAATGCCATTTAATGTTTGAATCTTGCCTATCACTTTTCTTATTCCCTTTTCTACCTTTTGTTTTTGTCCTTGCTGCCTCCTTCTCTGACTCCTTACTTGGATTCCCATTCCCCTGGCATATGAGTCTAAACCCTCCCCAACCGCTCGAGCAAACAACCCACCCGCCGCTCCAAACAATCCCCCACCCCCACCCTGGACACCAGTCCCAGTCCTGGTCAGGTGCAACCCATTCAATTTGTACAGGTTCCACCTCCCCCCAAACCGGTCCTAATGCCCCAGGAATCCGAAATCCTGCCCTGACACCATCTTTTCAGCCACATATTCATCTGATATATCCTGTCATTTCTACTCTGACTAGCACGTGGCACCGGTAGTAATCCTGAGATCACTACCTTAAGGCTCCAATTTCTTCACTTCCTTCCTAGCTCCCTATATTATGCTTTTAGGACATCATCCCTTTTTTTAACCTGTGTCATTTGTCAATGATCTTCTGCACTCCATAAGGCTGAGTACCACCATCGTCCCTCTGCTACCTCTCACACTCACAAGGACACCACTCACCCAAACTTTCACCTTTCACCAAGGTTTCTGGACTGTGATGTAAAAGTGATATTTATATATACATTACGTTTCAATCTTTTCAAGTAAGCTTAGGTTGCTGGATTTTCAATGAGTAACCAATGGGCTTTCTGTGTGTCTGAAACTAATAACTAACTTGGAAGTGTTTCTGTAGCCATGGTGATTTCTTTTAAAACAGTTTTTGAGGCATGGTTTCAGAATGAATGAGTTATGTTTACTGTTTATTTATTTACCTTAGATTATTTTGTGACATAGCAAGGTAAATAAAGAACCGCAATGTTCAGTGGGAGGTCTGGAACTTGTTTTCTTAAACTTATATTTTTTTATTCATTCACGAGATGAGGATGTCGCTCTCTAGGCAGCATTTATTGCCCATCCCTAATTGCCCAGAAGGCAGTTAAGAATCAACCACATTGTTGTGGGTCTGGAGTCACATGTAGGCCAGACCAGGCAAGGAAAACACCTACTGCTTATCAGAGAAAACTTTTGATTTCAGTTTTACTTTGGGTTTTGAGCAGTGCTGTGAAGTCCTTGGAACAGGATGGACATGTTGACCAGTGTTCCTCAGATCAGAGGATATATAGTATATTAGGTTCCCTTAGAATGAGGAGTCAGTAGTAGTCCTAGATCAAAAATGTTGGGATAAAACCCTGAACAGGTTTCTAAAGCCAAACACATTTAAGCAGGTATATAATAGCTCCAAGGAGAAGCTTTTTGCAGTTCAAATCTAAAGGTTGAAGTCACAAGTGACTTCAACTTTGTGAGGTCTAAGTACAGGGACTACAGTGTGTGTGTGAAATGAATGGCATCTTGTGTACTGTATCAGAGGTGTATTTTGGAATTATACAAAAGCTGCTTTGCTTTTCGTTCTTTTCCTTTTATAACAGAATGTTTTGGGATTGACGAGATTATACTTTCTCTGTGCTGAAAACTTTGTTTGGGGATTATAAATGGATGATATGGCTTATTCAAATTCATCTTCATTCTTGACATTAATAAACTTCTGTTTAATTGTCAAAGCAAGATCTGCACCATTGCAGCTTGCGGTAAAGCAAGGGACCGCTTTATTAAAACCAAATCAAAACATGATCTATCGAGACAAGTTTCTGACTGCAATCTAACATGTCTGATAATAACGTCAGCTGGGATCATACCAAATATAACCCTCATGATGCATGCACCACCTCCACCAATGGTTCTCAGTCACCTCATCCTCCCAGTGACTCAGTTTTCCTGCCCTCTGTGCTTCCTGTTCACTCACTGACGACTCCTCATCCTTTCTCCTTCTCCTGGATCCACCTTGTGAACCTTTCTCAGATTGTCTTCAATGCCCTATACCTTTCCTAAGATAAGGGAACCAAAACTATTCACAGTATTCTGGCTCAGGTCTAGCTAGTCCTTTGTCTAGTTTTAGAAGGACTCCATTTTTTTAAATATTCCATTCCCTTTGAAACAACTGCAGCATTCCATTTGTATTTTCTATTAACTACTGAACTTGTAATCTGGCTTTTTTTGTGATTAGAACATAGAACATAGAACAATACAGCTCAGAACAGGCCCTTCGGCCCTCGATGTTGCGCCAACCTGTGAACTAATCTAAGCCCATCCCCTACACTATTAATTGGCCAGCATCCCCAAATCCTTCAGTGCTGCAGATTTTCTCCATTTAAATAATAACCAGCTCCTCAATTCTTCCTGCATAACCCCATGTTTCCCCACAGTATATTTCATCTGCCACTCACTGAATTAAATCCTTCTGCAGGCTCTTTGTATCATCCTCACTACTTGCCTTCCCACCTATTTTTTTGTCGTCTGAAAAATTGGCTACGGTACATTCACTTTCTTCATCAAGTCGTTAATATATGTTATAAATAATTGTGACCCCAGTACTAATCCATGTGGCACTAGACTAGTTGTAGGTTGTCATCCTGAAAATGCCAACCTTATCCCAACATTTTGTCTCCTATTATTTAGCCAAAGACCTATTTGTGCTAATATACTACACCCAACAGGATAGGCTGTTATTTTATTAATGTAGAACAACAGAAAGCAGGAGCAGGAGTCTACTCCCCCATTCAATATGATCTTGGTTGATCATCCAGCTCAGACCCCTGTTCACACTTTCTCTCAATATATTTTGATCGCTTTCACTCCTCCTAGAAAACATTCAATATTTTGGCCTCAACTGTTTTCTGTGGCAGAGAATTCCATAGGCTCACCGTTTCCTTGGTGAAGACATTTCCCCACATCTCAGTATGAAACGTTCTAATCTTGTATCCTTAGACTGTGGCCCCTGGTTCTGGATTCCCGGTCATAGGGAACATCATTCCTGAGTTTACCCTGTCTAGTCCTGTTAGAATTTTATCGGCTCATAAGTGCCCAATGCATGATACCATATTGAACACGGTATTGATTAGTTATAGTCTCTTTGGTTAATTGTTATTCGCTGCATTCTCGGAGTTAGTCTCTATGTAGATGTTCATTAAGTTCTATGTCAGTCAGCCCTTGTATTCATGGAGTCTGATTTTTTTCATTTGTCTGACTCAATTATATTTTCCTCCTGGTTTGCAACAAATGATTTATTGACAAACTTAGTTCAGTGAAACCTCATTTGCAATCTCGACTGGAACATGACCTTTCATATCCCTGTACCTTATTGACCTATCTCCCAATTAAAATTGTTTCCAATTTTATCTAAATTTTAGACAATCTAAAATTGAAGGATAGATAAAAAAAAAGTAAGTCATACACACTCCAGCGCTACCCAGTGTCTAGCTATGACCTTCAGGAAACAACTAGTCAAGAATAAAATGTCCTTTCTTAAAGCTACCCTTTGTAAAAGGAGGTGGTGAAATCTTTTCAGAAGGATCTTTGAGATACTGTCATTGATGAAAAAAACACAAATTCCATTTTGCATCTTTCTTCCAGCTTCTTTCTGATTTGAGCAAGGACAATATCAGACAGAGAGGGATGCTTTTGTTGCTTAGCAACGAGCACCAATAACATGGATCATTCCCTGTTGTGATTCTGGATTTCCTTGTACAATATATTGTTTGTACGATGTAATTCTTGCAAGATGTAACTTTTTAACCGTATATTTTTCTTCCCATTCATTTGATTTTTAGGTTTCATTCACACCTTCCTCTATCCTACGCTAAATGTTACTCTCCAACAAGTGATCATTGAACCATAGTCTATGGACCATCAAGGGGGTTATCATCACTGAATCCCCCACTATCAACAGAAACTAAACTGGACTCACCACATTAACACAGTGGCTACAAGAACAGGCCAGACACCAGGAATACTGCGGCGAGTAACTCACCTCCTGACTCCTCAAAGTCTGTCCACCATCTACAAGGCGCAAGTCAGGAGTGTGATGGAATACTCCCCACTTGCCTGGATGAGGGCAGCCCCAACAACACTCAAGAAGCTTGATGCCATCCAGTCAAAGAACCATCACCTGCAGGTTTCCCTCCAAGCCACTCACTTTCCTGACTTGGAAATAGTGTCACTGGATCAATCTCCTGCAATTCCCTCCCTAAGGGCATTGTGGGCCACCCTACAGCACATGGGCTGCAGCAGTTCAAGAAGGCAGCTCCCCCACCATCTTCTCAAGGGTCGGCAGGGACTAGCAATAAATGCTGGCCCGGCCAGCGAAGCCCATGTTCCGCGAGTGAGTAAATGGATACAAAGCAACTTGCTTTGATGTGTAGCCTCTGTAACAGGGTAAACTGAAATACTATCTCCAAAATAAAAGCTCAACCTCTGCCAATAAACAGCTCCAAGGAAACACCACAGCCGGTGTTAAATCACACTCCAGGTATCCATTTTGTTCAGCCCACCCATGAAATTTTCTTTTGAAGGAAATCCAGTGAAAAACATCCATTTTAGCATCAATGTGTGAAAGTCAAACAAAAGAACACAAGTTTATTACACAAAAGAAAATTATCAAACAAGATATGTATGTAAAATGATAATAAAGATTTTAACAACCAAACAAACTTTCAACCGATTTCCATTTATACCTGTTACTGATATGCAAATCCCAGAAGAACATCAGTCCTCTTTCAACTCTTTTATTTCCCACTTAGCTAATTCCTTTCAGTCTTCCTTCATGGACTGCAGAGACTGATTTACAACTTCTCTCCAACTCTGTTGACAACTTGCAAACTTTATCCAAACACTCACAACTTTGTAAAAGACTTTACCAAATAAAACCCTTCGCTCAGATGAAACTCTTCATCTGAACTGGAAACTTGATTTTTCTGCTAGGAAGGAAACATCTCTTCTGAACTGAACTTCTGATTCTTCTGAACTGAAGTCAAAACAAAATGAATAACTCCGGTCTGGTTTCTCTGCCTGTCCTAAACGAAGTAGTATAATGATTCCATCAATTAATGTCTTAGGTATCCTACATTACTGAATCACATGCTTTCTTGGAAATGGTGTGCTTAGGTCACTATTGTAAATAATTTGAGCTTTTGATTTAAAAAGTCACATTATAGAATTAAAACTGAAATCCATCAATTTCTTTTTTAAAACCTATGTTCCATAAGTGATAATATCTCCCAAATACCCCCCAAAGAATACAATCAAGTGCAATCCTTAAGAGGCATTATCACTTTCCATTGGCATTGGAAACTCCAACAAAGCAGCCTTAATTCTTGCTGTAGAATCTCTCTATAAAAAACAGTTGTAGTCTATATAAATCAGGGCTTCCCAGGGGATTGGGAGCCCATGTGAGTTTGCATGTAGAAAGTTTGGGGTCACAGGCTCGGAGGCAGTAATGGGTCTGATGAGCATCTGATCAACTTGAAAAACTTATGCTTCCACTGTAACAGGTCTCGTTGGTCCCATTGGTGTGGCACGGTGGGTCAGTGGTTAGCACTGCTGCCTCACAGCGCCAGGGACCCAGGTTCAATTCCAGCCTTAGGTGACTGTCTGTATGGAGTTTGCACATTCTCCCTGTGTCTGCATGGGTTTCCTTCCACAATCCAAAGATGTGCAGGTTAGGTGGATTGGCCATGCTAAATTGCCCGTAGTGTTCAGGGATGTGTAGATTAGGTGGGTTACAAGGGGACACGTGTGGTTGGGATACTCTAAGGTTTGGTGTGGACTTGTTGGGCCAAAGGGCCTGTTTGCACACTGTAGGGATTCTAGATTCTAGAAGCCACAAACATTTTCAAGCCTCAAAATGAGACCACAGTGCAGAAATGGCTGGGGAGCACTGGTATAACTAAAGGTCTCTTCAGAGTTATTGGATCTATAAACATCAAACTTCTGTACAGCCAAAGTAGGGCTCAGTAACTCTTTCTCTAACATTGAATGTCTCCGTTGACAAGTGGTCAATTTCCTGGGAAAGTATCTGATTCACTGTTTGATCCCCCTCTCAACTTCCTGGAGAGAAATGATATCACAGGGACCAAGCACCAGTTTGAATGGCCTCTCACAATTCAGAGCTAATAAAACCAGTATGGTTGGCTGCACAGTTCCAAGTTGACAAAGCTGTACTGACATCCTTCTGGCCAATTAAATTTCTCGCCTGTCTTCAATCAACTCATCAAAGGAATCACTACGGTGTTGAAATACAGAACAAATCTCCAATAGAATCTACTCCTGCTGGAGCAGCACAGTGGGTCAGTGGTTAGCACTGCTGCCTCACAGTGCAAGGAACCCCAGTTCAATCCCAGCCTTGGGTGACTCTCTGTGTGCTGTTTGCACATTGTCCCCATGTCTGTGTGGCTTTTGTCCCAAAAACCAACAGTGGTAGCTGAGTTTTAAGCAGCTCTTGGATAGGCACATGGAGGATAGTAAAATGCAGGGTAGATTGATCTTAGTAGGATAATAGGTTGGCACAACATCATGGGCCGAAGAGCCTGTACTGTTCTATATACCAGAGTTATGCATTTTGTTTTAGGCCCAGGAGAGTCCAAAATAACCCTTATTTACCTTATTCCAGGTACCACTTGACCTCAACCCACAGTCTGGTCCAAATGAATCATTTACACTTTGGGAAACTCAACTTTAGCTAGAGTAATGACTTAATTGGCACTTTGTAGCCAATAAAACCCTTTAGTCAAGTGGTGTAAACGCTTACACACACAAGTTCTGAGGAAGGCTCTCCGGACCCGAAGCGTTAACTCTGATTTTTTTCTTCACAGATGCTGCCAGACCTGCTGAGCTTTTCCAGCAATTTCTGTTTTTGCTCCTGGTGTAAATGCTCTTCCTGAGTTTGGCTAAATGTAACCAAATCATCAGCATAGGCAACACAGTGGCACAATCCTTCAATCAACTGGTTAATTGATCATTGAAATGTTGCTGAAGTACTTTTCGTTCTGAACTGGAAATTGATAAATTCCATGCAGTGTTACTAAAGTTGACATTTTTTTGGCTCGACAAGTCAATGGAGCATTCCAATACACTTTAACATTTCAAATTGTGTAAGAAATTGCGCTTGTTGAACCTTCTCAAAACAATCTTCCAATCATAGAATTGCAAATGATTCCACCTTTGCTACTGTGCTCTGACTTTGCAATAACCAATAGAATACTTCCGTGAGGAAGAGTCACTCAATGTTAAATGTTAACTTTGATTTCTCTACACAGATGTTGCCAGACCTGCTGAGCTATTCTAGCAAATTCTGTTTTTGTTTCTGATTTACACCACCTGAAGTTCTTTCAGTTTTTATCAGTTTTGTGACTTTGGCACCCACACAATGGGTGATCTCCAGCTATTATGATTCAGTTAAATAATGTCATTGTCTATTATGAAGTTAATTTCTTTCCTCACTACAGCAAGGTTCTCTGGGTTGAGCTTATATGAATGTTGTTTTATGGGTAGTGATTCCTCCACATTAACATCAAGAATTGGCAAAGGCATATTTTCTGCTCTATTCACAAAAATCAAGCCAGAAGTCTATAAGAGATAATAGGTACTGCAGATGCTGGAGAATCCGAGATAACAAGGTGCGGAGCTGGATGAACACAGCAGGCCAAGCAGTGTCAGAGGAGCAGGAAAGCTTGACATCGAAACGTCAGCCTTCCTGCTCCTACGATGCTGCTTGGCCTGCTGTGTTCATCCAGCTCCACACCTTGTTATCCCGAAGCCTATAACTTGTTTTGTAAGTCACTCAGATTGTTTTCCAGAAAACAGCATAAACTCCCATCAAACGTTTAAACCCAATGTGGTTTCTCAAGGTCAACTATTGAATTTTCAATTTCTGATTAATTCTCCGATCATTCTGATGTTTTTATTTCACTCCCTATTGCTTTCTCCACTTCACACATTTCTCCTGACTGTCCTCCCATCACGGTGTCTCTTGAACATATTAACATTTTTACTACCGTCTAGAGTACTAGCTATTTAATTTACAGAAATGAGTTTTCAACGCCAGAAATTCTATTGAGCCTTGCTTTGAATGGTTTCTGAGACAGTTAATATTACTAATACCTCAGCTCCAGTAATCACATTTTGAACTTTGGCATCTTTAGCGATCTATTATTTGATGAGCACTTTTCAAATAAATTTGACCAGTTCACAAGCTTTGGTTCATTTCTCCCTGAAACTTGAAACATAGCTTGGAAGTGTAGTCTCCGAACTTTAGTTTGTAAATGTGCCTTTAATTAATTTAAGGGGCCCTCTTACATCATGTCTATATCAGTTTAAAAGGACCCAATCCTATGGACCCAGCAGGGGCTTCCTTAATGACAAACTGCAACAAAGGAATTCCTTTATCCCAATCATTGGGGTACTCTTGGCAATAAACTCTAATCATGGTCATTAAAATTGGAAACCACTTTTCAAGCTGCTTCCTAAGATTGTGGAATGTAAGATGGAGAAGTTATTTGTTCACTTTTTCTTTTAATCTTTGTGACATAAAATCTGAACCTTGATCTTATTGTGTTTCTTTGGGTAATCTATATAGAGTCATAGAGTCACAGAATCATCCAGCATGGAAACAGAACCTTTGGTCCAACTTACTAACCAGACATCCCAATCTGACCTAGTCCCATTTGCCAGCATACGGCCCCTGTCCCTATAAACCCTTCCTATTCATGTACCCATCCAGGTGCCTTTTAAATGTTATAATTGTACCCGCCTCCACCACCTCCTCTGGCAGCTTGTTTCATACATGCACTGCTCTTTGCGTTAAAAATTGCCCCTTAGGGCCCTTCTAAATCTTTTCCCTTTAAACTTACTTCCTCTAGTTTCAGACTCTCACACCCTAGGAAAATGTTCACGGCTATTCAGCCTATCCATGCCCCTCATGATTTATTATACCTCTATAGGTTCACCCCTCTGTCTCTGACAATCCTGGGAAAGGAGACTCAGCTATTTAACCTCTCCCTATAACTTAAACCCTCCAGTCCCGCCAACATCCTGTAAATCGTTGCTGCACATTCTCAAGTTTAACAATATCCTTCCGTACAGAAGGATGACCAGTATTGTACACAGTATTTTAAAAATGGCCTCAACAATGTCCTCTCCAGCTGCAACATGACATCCCACCTCCTATACTCAGTGTTCTGCCTAACACCTTCTTCATCGCGCTCTCTACCTTAGACTCCATCTTCTTCACCGCACTGTTTACCTTAGGCTCCACTTTCAAGGAATGATGCACCTGCACCCTAAGGTCTCTTTGTTCAGCAACACTCCTCAGGGCCCTACCATTAACAGTAAAAGTCCTGCCCTGATTAGCCTTTCCAAAATGCAACACCTCACATTTATCTAAATGAAACTCCTCAGCCCATTGCCCATCTGATCAAGGTCCCATTGTACTTTGAGATAATCTTCTTCACTGTCCAATACACCACCTATTCTGGTGCTATCTGCAAATTTACTAATCATGTCTCCTATATTCTCCTCCAAATTATTTACAAAGATTTACACGATTTCTCTTCTGTTTTTGCCATAATTTGTTTACAGTCATTGCTTCAGGAAATTTTATTCAAACATCCAAAATTGTTCAAAGGAACTTGCTCTCATTCCTGGCTTTAGTTGAGCTCCTACCTCAGCACGGTGGCTCAGTGGTTAGCATTACTGCCTCACAGGTCCAAGGACCTGGGTTTGATTCCAGCCCTGGGCGACTGTATATGCGCAGTCTGCATGTCCTCTCTGGTTTCCTAAGAGAGTCGATGGTTCTCCCAGTTCGAACTTAGTCAAAGGTTTCAAGTAATCTACTGTTACCTTTTTACTCCCAGAAATGTCTTAGCTATATTCAAAGCCATTTTGAAATTCCAATCTGTGTGATACACTTGACCGCAACATTCCTGTTCTATCTTCATCACTTTCACATACCTGTCTCTCTAAAAGAGTCACAAATCCTTCTTAAATTCAATAAACATCTATCCTGATAAGAGTCACGCTTTGTTATAAACCCAGTTGATAGAAATACTGGCTGAGTCAAATCCCAAAGTGAAACCTGGCTTGAAAGATCATAAGTTATTGCACCATGGTGGTTAGTTACTGAAAATAGGAGGCTGTGAGTGTTCTTCAATATATGAACACAAGTTTATCACATAAGAGAAAAAAAAAGCAAGCAAATATGTCAAATAGTTTTTAAAAATCTCAACATAAACAAAGGTAAGTTTCAACTTCTTTCCCGTCCGTGACAGGTACACAGATATCAGAAATATCTCTCCTATCTCAACTCTGTCCTATACACAGCAGTATAAACATTCCATTAATTAACACCACAGGGATCCTGCTTGACGCTTGACTGATTTTCATGTTTTCTTAGAAATGGTGTGCTTAGGTCACTGCTCCAAAGGCTTTTCAAAAATACATAGTTACAGGTAGAGAACTGAACCAAAATCCATCAACCTACATTTTTAAAATCCAAATTCCAAACATGATAATAACATCTTATACATCCCAATCACATCAGCAAGGATATGTTTATCTGAATTGCAATTCATTTTCATTTCATGTTTCACTTCACTGCTGCTCCTGTGACCAGATTTTTTATGTAAATTGTGACATCTGATATAACATATACTCTGGGAAGTTTAAAGTCCAATATTATACATTAAGACAAACAGAAAATATTGCAGATACTGGAAATCTGAAATAAGGACAAAGAAAGGCGGAAACACTCAGCAGCTTGGACAACATCTATGGAGAGAAGACCCGGTTAACATTTCAGACCTGAGCTTATTCTGTTTTAAATGGTCTCATTCAAATGATATACACATTAGCCAGAAAGAAGATACATTTATCCCCATAAAACAGACATGAAACGCTCTAACATTAAACTTGTCTCCCTAATCTTAGAAAAAGAAATGTCAGTTCCAATTATAATATTTCAAATGTGGAGAGGAATTGATATTTTAGGATTTGAATGTGTTATCTCCTGTTCCTAAAGAGCTGATCCTGATTAAAGATCATTAATGTAAGAGGTGCAGATTTCTATTACATCACACCCATTCATCATCTGATTTTCCATTTTTGCAATGAATGTAGATATCACAATGAAGTTTGTTCAGACGAGGAATTGAGATGTCAATTGCTTACCAACTCACTGCTGGGTGGTGTAACTATTTCTGTTGAAATGAAGTCTGCTTTGTGTAATAATTTTAACAATTTAATTTGCATTTTAAGCTTGATTTTACCAATTCTGTTCTTAAACAACCTTAATGTTGAATGACTTTTTTTTGGCACATTCACCCACACAATTGACCATCCTCCCTCAACTCCTCTAGATGCTCACGTTCATTTATGACCCAGTGTCATTGGACAGCTTGGCTGTGGAAGAGATCACAGCTCAATCTAGTCTCATTTTTACTTGATTTCTGTGTGCCATGGCTAACATGGCCATCTTCGCTTTCCCTCAATATTATGCTGTTTGAAACATTGATGAGATATATGTACGCGTTAGTGCCGTTGTCTAATGAACCATCATTGACAGTCAATGTCTTGGCAAGGTACAAAATGGGGCTTTGATTGGCAAGCAATTCATGCAAATAACACGTTTTTTTTAAATTCCCCTGTGGGATGTGCTTGTTGCTGCATGATCCAACACTTATTGCCCATTCCTAGTTGTCCTTGAGAAGGTGGTACAGTCCATGTGCTGCAGGTAGACTCAGAATGCCCTTAGGGAGGGAATTCCAGGACTTTGATCCACAACCCTGAAGGAATTTTCATGCATCTAAGTAATCCTACTGGGACTGGGTTAATTGTACATTAAATTTAGTGGTTGATTTTAACTCTCACAGTACTGTCGATACTAAGGAGAATAGTTTATAGAGCCATAGCATCACAGAGCGCAGAAACAGACCCTTTGGTCCAACCGCTGCATGCTGACCAAAGTCCCAAACTAAACTAGTCCCAACCACCTGCCTGTGTCTGGCCCATGTCCCTCCAAGTATTTCTTATTCATGTATTTATCCAAATATCTTTTAAATGTTGTAATTGTACCCCCATCCACCGCTTCCCCTGGCAGTTCATTCCACACACGAGCAACTCCCAGTGTAAAATAATTGTCTTTCATTAAACCTTTCTCCTCTCACCTTAAAACTATTCCGCTGTAGTCTTGAAATCCCTCACCCTAGGGAAAAGACACCTGCCATTCACCTTATCTATGCCCCTCATGATTTTATACACTTTTATAAGGTCACCCCTCAACCTCCTATGCGCCAGTGATAAAAGTCCCAGCCTATCCAGCCTCTCCTTATAACTCAAACCCACCATTCCCAGCAACATCCTGGTAAATCTTTTCTGAATCATCTCCAGCTTAATTATAGCCTTCCTATAACCAGGCGAAACAGTAATCCAGAGGAGGCGTCACCAATGTCCTGTTCACCCTCAACATAACATCCCAACTTCTAAGCTCAAAGGTCTGAGCGATGAAGGCAAGTGTGCTAAACGCCTTCTTAACCAGCCTGTTTACCTCTGGTGCAAACTTCAAAGAATTATGTACTGAACCCATAGGTCTCTCTGCTCTACAATGCTGCCCAAGGCCCTACTTTTAATTGTAAAAGTCTAGTTCTTGTCTGTTTTTACCAAAATGCAATACCTTGCTTTTATCCAAATCAAATTTTACCTGCCGCTCCTCAGCCCATTGACCTAATTGATCAAGATCCCTTTGTATTCTTAGATAACTGCCCTCACTCTCCACAATACCATCAATCTTGGCCTCATCAGCATACTTACTAACCATGCCTTCTACATTCCTATCTAAATATACGGTGAACGGCTGAGGATCCTGGAATTGTATTCATTAGAGTTTAGAAGGTTGAGGGGGGATCTAATAGAAACTTACAAGATAATGCATGGCTTAGAAAGGGTGGACGCTGGGAAGTTGTTTCTGTTAGGTGGGGATACTAGGACCCGTGGGCACAGCCTTAGAATTAGACGGGGGTCAGTTTAGAACGGAAATGAGGAGACATTTCTTCAGCCAGAGGGTGGTGGGCCTGTGGAATTCATTGCCACGGAGTGCAGTGGAGGCCGGGACGTTGAATGTCTTCAAGGCAGAGATTGATAAATTCTTGATCTCGCAAGGAATCAAGGGCTACGGGGAGAGTGCGGGTAAGTGGAGTTGAAATGCCCATCAGCCATGATTAAATGGCGGCGTGGACTCGATGGGCCGAATGGCCTTACTTCCACTCCTATGTCTTATGGTCTTATGGTCTTAAATCATCAGCAGTCAAAAAGTTAGGAATGTGATCCTCTGTAAATGTCACTGTGTGACAGTCTGCTAAACGTGGCCTGAGGGAGTCAGGATAAATTGCAGCGTGATATTCCCTTTCTTTCAGAGAGTAGCTACCTTTTATTTGTCACCCTGTTCTCTCTCCCAACTTTCATAGCTCCTGCAAAAATGCTCCTACAGAATGCAGGAAATGCTGGAGAAGCTCAGCAGGTCTGGCAGCATCTGTGGACATTAACATTCTGTGTCCAGGATGTCCCCTCTTTGAATCCCAAGAAATGTCATACAGGACTCAAAGTGTTAACTCTGTTTCTTTCTCCCCAGATGCTGTCAGACCTATTGAGTTCCTTCAGCATTCTCTGTGTTTGTCTCAGATTTCCAGCATCCAAAGTATTTTGCTTTTATTTAAGATCAGGTTTATGCTGGATGTACAGGTAGGATCAAGGCTTGTTCTGGGTATCAGGTAAGAAGTGGGTAAAATCAGCATTGTGCTAGATAGACAGGTAAGATACAGGTAATACATACCATGCTGTAGCATCGAAGTGCTGTGTAATGATATTTGTGTCATAAAATATTTACTGATCTTGTCAAATTCACGGGAACATCTGATCAATTCACATCATCAGGACAGAGTGAGCCTTGGATCTAAGTCATCATGTTTCCCTTAATAGAAGAAAACTTTTGCATTTTTGATGTGGATCATTATAAACTTTTTTTGATAATTAGTACAGCATATTGGCCAGTAATTCACACGCCAATTAATGATGATCTGTATGTTCACAGATGGTTGCGGAGAATGAAGCTTCATGTTTTGACGCAGTTAAAGATTATTTCATGAATAACTATCACCATCTTGTGCGATAATAAAAGGCAGAGAAAGTCACTTGAGCATTAAAAGAATCCTTAATCATCTGCGTGGTGCTCTGTAAATTTAATACCTAACACTGAGCTATTGTCGATCTGTGAAATGTAATCAGACCTATTGTTTATTTCTCCACTTGAATCAAACTGAATTTAATCCTCCTCCACCTGCCACCTCATTAAGCAGGCAGCGGCTGCTCCCTGGAGACTGGCTTTGAGCTTCTGTCGCATAAACTCAAATTTAGGTCAATCAATCCATAGGTTTCTGCAGCAACAGAAAATTCTCTCCCATCTCAATCTTCCCTCGATTGGGTTGATTGGAACCGGATGAGAAACTACCTGATTGTGAGGTTGAGGAGCTGGTTTTAAAGGTTTTACAAGATGGTCATGCCTGCATTTTTACATGTTATCCCTACAAGCACCACGTAAATCCCAATTTGACTTATAAATATCTGATTTTGCAAAGAAAAGGAAACCATTCTTCAGACAAGCAAGCTAGCCAGTAGGACCTGGGTGTGACCCAGAATAGGTTGGATCTGTCAAGGAATCTGGGTGAATTGCTGTAGATTCCTTCAGTGAACAGCTCCAAACCTGAAATGCCAAACAATTCAATGTTATTCATAACTGCATCAAAGTAGCCATTGCCCCTTTGATATTGCAATTAGAATTCATCCTACAATAATATGAATTCCCACACAGCCCTGAGCTCCTCATCATATTTTCACTATAATTCCTTCATTTCAATATTTACATTGAATTACAGTTGTAGGTATGCTACAGAAATGCCCACACCATTCCAGCAGGGACCACCTAAGGCAAGCCGAGCAAAGACAGGAATTTGACACTTACTGACAGCATAAATCATGTTTCTGAGTGAAATTGATCTTTGTGGGTGTTTATGACCAGTAACTGACCTTAATAAGAAGCTGTGATTCAGGTTCTGAAATATGGCTTGTGGATTGAACGTTACCGATCCTTGATCTTTCCTTTCAAAATAAATGCTGAATTAATTTCAGAACATTGTTCGCACCAATCTACAACTCTACCATCTTGGGAGTTATTTTCAGGTGTACAAAACAGTGAAATAATCTTTGCACATCACTGTAAGTAAAATAGTGCATTTCCATCCTCAGTTTAATCATTTGATATTTTTATAAATAATTCTGTAAGAAATACAGAAGCATGCTACTTTAAGAACTAAAGACTGAATTATGCTGCACTTCTCCCTGCAAATTCTTAGAATACAAAGACTCAGAGGAACCACACCTACATGAATCCTTCTGCACTGGATTTTACTGTCTGAATGTTTTAATCAGCACCTTGTGGGAAAGATTTGTTTTGGGTGGATGGGGTTGGCTCTGTCGCTGGTTGTAGACAGAACCAGATATTTAATTTCATTGACTGCGATGATAGAGTATCAGGCACAGGCTACAACAAGTGACAGATCCAATATCACTCATTTTGCATTACCAGCCAGGATGAATTTCTACCTCTGCATCTTGAATAATCATCTTAGCTTTGCTTAAATCAAACACAGCCAGCCAGCTAGCTCAGGCACAACAAAGCGCACGGGAACAGGAATGGGTCATTCAGGCATTGCAGTTAATTCCCGGCATTCAACAAGGTATCTCAACTCCAATTATACACCGTCTCCTTTGGTATTCTTATCTAACAAAATCAACATTATTATTGAAACATTTGATTGATCCATCATCTGTTATGTGCAAGAGAGAGAGAGAAAGTTCCAGATTTCCATTATCCTTTGTGTAAAGAACGTCTGTGATTTCACTCCTGTAAGACCCCAGCTCTAATTTTAAGTTTATGCCCTTTAGTTCTTGATTACCCCGCAAGAGGAAATAGTTTTTCTGCACTTAATCTATCAAATCCTTCAATAATTGTAAATGTTTCCATTAAATCACTTGTCAGCCTTCCAAAAATCAAAAGGAATAAACAAAATTCATTAATGCATTTCTAAAGAAGGGTCCCGAACCGAAACGTCAACTTTCCTGTTCCTCTGATGCTGTTTGGCCTGCTGTGTTCCTCCAGCTCCACATCTTGTTATCTCAGATTCTCCAGCATCTGCAGTTCCTACTATCTCTGAAACATCTTTCCTGAGGTTTGGTGGTCAACTGAATAACTCTGAACAGGCCCTGACCAAGGCTTTGTATAACGGAAGCATATAGAATTTATTAATTCTAGTCAACTGGTAAAGGTAAAGGTTCATATCCCACTACAGGTTGGTTCACTAAGTTGGGCTGGATGGCTCGCTTACAGGGCAGCATGAAGCCAACAATGTGGGTTTAATGAGAGATAAAAGGTACTGCAGATGCTGGAGAATCCGAGATAACAAGCATGGGGCTGGATGAACACAGCAGGTCAAGCAGCATCATAGGAGCAGGAAAACTTGACGTTT
>JAHRHZ010000288.1:12129415-12152748 GCA_024137785.1 Ginglymostoma cirratum
AAACCCTTCTGATGAAGGGTTTAGGCCCGAAACGTCAAGTTTTCCTGCTCCTATGATGCTGCTTGGCCTGCTGTGTTCATCCAGCCCCATGCTTGTTATCTCGGATTCTCCAGCATCTGCAGTACCTTTTATCTCTATCGCATGATTAATGTACTTCATTTAAAAAAAATGACCAGCTATTTTCTGATGTATTCTCCGTTTGCTTTTAGGGGGCCAATAGACTACTCGTACCTTTCTTATTTCTTACTGGGAATGGGTTCTACATCTGATCCAGATCATTTCTTGTTCCTGTACTTATTCTATCCTGTATTAACGATGCTACCCCACCACCCTTTCCTTCCTTCCTTTCAAATAGTCACATACCCCCAAATATTTAATCCTCAGCTTTGACTTTCTTGTAACTATGTCTTCACAATGGTTGTACAATCATACCATTAACCTGTTTGTGGTGTTCATTCATTTATTTTACTCCAAACACTACATATATTGAAGAACTCTTAAGTCTTCACTCTTACCTGCTTTAACCCTATTTGGAGCGGTTTTCTACATTTGTACCCTGTCCCACCCTGGATATCGTTATTCAAATAGCTGCCATGTGTATTGCACTGCAATCCTTCTCCTCAAATTAGTTTAACTCCCTTGCTACAGCCTTACTGAACTAATTCACCTGGACACTGTTCCCAGCTCAAGGCAAGTGATCAGTGAGGAACGGGAATTACATGGGACAGCAAACCTGGTGTATACTTCTAAAAAAAAGACACAATCTCGTCAAAGTACAACTTATAGTCATTGCATTTCTACTGCATGTTGCATTCACAATGAACAAGTTACAAGTACTTTTGGTCTAGAAAAAGATAACAAACTTGATTCAAGCGCCCACTTCCCTGTAGAAATGGGTCAATATTGTTTCTGATAATAAGGGACCAGTGACCTCTGGTGGTGAAGAGGAGAACTGAAGGCTGTTGTCAGAAAACAGATCTTTTACGCTGGAGATAACAAGGTGTGGGGCTGGATGAACACAGCAGGCCAAGCAGCAACATAGGAGCAGGAAAGCTACGAGTTTCACAGGCACTTTACAGAAAGTCTGGCTCCGATACGGACAAGCAAACAAAGACAGCCAATTATTTGCTCTCAAGGTTCAAGTAATTTTCATATCTACAGCCTCGGCACAGTGCATATATTTTTTATTCTTCCTCCAACTACCCCGCAGGACTGCAAACTAGACAAAGGGACTTTGCATCAAGATTAATACTTAAAATGGTGAGAAAAAGAGAAAAATCAATGTTTCCCCAGCACGTTTCCTTAAGAATTGGAGAAGCCCATCACACAGACATTCAGCATTAGAGTCAACCCCTGGGCTAGCAGAAGGCCGGGCTGGCTTCGTATCACCTCGCTGCAGTGAGAATTAATCAGATACTTTGCTTCTGGGAAGAAAGGCTCATTTCATCAAGAAAAATCAATAAGTTGGAGCAATTAGTGGGTGGGCAACCAATGCACAGCAAGGTTGGATCTAGTTTGTGTTATAAAACCCACAGCTACAAGAAACCAAGCTGCTCTAACAACTGGTTTTGCTAGTTTGTTGACTTAGCTATTTTACCTTTGATTGAAACTTCCTACTCTTTCCTTCCACATAGCATTTATCTTCCTTTAAACAGATTCTTCATCTACAGGCATCTCATGCTATGTATTCCACGCCCTTGCTGCCATTTGATTGCAGATGTTTCACCTGATTTTTCTTCCAACTTAAAGCTAGTTCGAATAAAATTCTGCATGATAGTTTCTTGTATATTCAGAGATCCCACTGTTCATTATTTCATATTACGCAAATCATGCATTTTCATGTTTTCCAGAACACTCAGGATACAAGCCCACTGGCTCACTCCGTAACTCATGAAGCTAACTCATGAATAAATACAAAATACTGCAGATGCTGGAAATTTGAAACAAACTCTGAACAGTCATACTGGGCTGAAATGTTAACGGTTTCTCTCTCCAGAGATGCTGTCGGACTTGCTGAGTTTCTCCAGCAGTCTCTTGTTTGCTTTAGCTAATACAGATTGGCCATTTTTCCTTCCCATGTTAACCTTCTTCAAAGGACATTCTATTTATGTGGGTTAATACTGTGTACACTGCTCACATCACAAAGAATGAGAGTGTACCAGCGAGGACATTTATGGGATAACAAGGTGTAGAGCTGAATGAACACAGCAGGCGAAGCAGCATCAGAAGAGCAGGAAAAGTGACGTTTTGGGCCTAGACCCTTCTTCAGAAATGGGGAGGGGAAAGGGTTCTGAAATAAATAGGGAGGGGGGAGGCAGATAGAAGATGGATACAGGAGAAGATAGGTGGAGAGGAACAGACAGGTCAAAGAGGCAGGGGTGGAGCCAGTAAAGGTGAGTGTAGGTGGGGAGTTAGGAAGGGGATAGGTCAGTCCAGGGAGGACGAACAGGTTAAGGAGGTGGGATGAGACTGGTAGGTAGGAGATTGGGGGGGGTGGCTTGAGGTTGGAGGAGGGGATAGGTGAGAGGAAGAACAGGTTAGGGAGGCAGGGACGAGCTGGGCTGGTTTTGGGATGCGGTTGGTTGGGGGGCGAGGGGGAAAGAGGGGAGATTTTGAAGCTTGTGAAATCCACATTGATACCATTGGGCTGCAGGGGTCCCAAGCGAAATGAGGTACTGTTCCTGCAACCTTCGGGTGGCATCACTGTGGCACTGCAGGAGGCCCAGGATGGACATGTCGTCCAAGGAGCAGGAGGGGGAGTGGAAATGGTTCGCAACTGGGAGGTGCAGTCGCTTGTCACGAACCGAGCATAGGTGTTCCACAAAGCGGTCCCCAAGCCTCCACTTGGTTTCCCTGATGTACAGGAGGCCACAACGGGAACAGCGGATACAGTATACCACATTAGCAGACGTGCAGGTGAACATCTGTTTGATGCGGAAGGTCTTCTTGGGGCCTGGGATTGGGGTGAGGGAGCAGGTGTAGCACTTCCTGCGGTTGCAGGGAAAAGTAGCGGGGGTGGTGGGGCTGGTGGGGAGTGTGGAACAGACAAGGGAGTCATGGAGAGAGTGGTCCCTCTGGAAAGCAGATAGGGATGGGGAGTGAAAAATGCCCTTGGTAGTGGGGTCAGATTGCAGGTGGCGGAAGGGTCAGAGGATGATGCATTGGATCGGAGGTTGGTGGGGTGGTACATGAGGACGAGGGGGATTCTGTTTTGGTTGTTCTTGTGGGGAGGGGGTGCGAGGGATGGGTTGCGGGAAATGCGAGAGACACGGTCGAGGGCATTTTCGACCACTGTGGAGGGGAAGTTGTAGTCCTTGAAAAACGAGGACATCTGGGACGTCCAGGTGTGGAATGCCTCACCTCGGGAGCAGATGTGGCAGAGGCAAAGGAATTGGGAATAGGGGATGGCATTTTTGCAGGAAGGTGGGTGAGAGGTGGTGTATTCTAGGACATTTATGGGTATGCTGCCCAGACTGGAGAATTCAAGCCATTGCGAATACTGGTGGCTGAGATGACATTTAATTGCTGTTTAAATAAGATGACTTCATTATGCCTCAAACAAAATTACGGCTTTAGTATTCAAGAACATGCCAAAATATTTACAATTCACAAAAATACGTACCTGCAGCACAGACTCAGGATATCTGCAGACGGTTTTGTTTGTTTTCAGTTTCACCTCATCCACATACATTTAACTGCATCGCCCAATACTTATGTTTGGCCTGAAATATTATCTCACCATCATGTTGATTCAGCTCCATTCATAACCAGCTTTTGCTTTTCCTGATTACCAATGTGCAACTTATTCCAGGTATGGCTCTTATTCTATGCCTACTTACTCTGTAGACTAATTACTTCTGTTGCATCTAATCAAAAGCCCTGCTGAATCCAAATTTCTCACAGCCTGAGAATTTCTATTGTTAACAAATCCCATTGTTACATTACAGAATCCAGTACTTCTCCGATAGTACCTGTCCAACTAAATTGAGACATCAGTAAACAGATCCAGACATTTCATTTCACTTCTTCCAAAATGGCCATTAGAGTCATAGATTCATGACAATTAAAGGGGGGTGGGCTGGGGAAGAGACGGTTGTTGTGTCTACGAAACTCATAATTGCTCTTGGAAAGTTATCCATTTACACGAGTTCCCTTGGGCATCCCTCTGCTCAAGTCAGTGCACGAGTGGCTAATGTGGGGATTATCTTGTTACTCCTGATCTCTTATGGCACTAAGTTCTGACCAAATAAGTTTGAGTCATCGCAGTGCTCGCTGTAATAAATGCAATGTGAAAACTGTACAAATGGGAGAGATGAAAGTAACTTCAAATCTATTGTCAACATTAATTAAGCAAACTACTCTGAATTTGGTTCTGTTGAATTTCAAGTGTTTATTCAGAGCAGAGGCAAGTATTACATCACACTTTGCCAAGTGGAAGTGAAAGTGTTTTAGGTTCAGATCTCCAGTCTTGCTGCAGAATATTCTGATCTGCAATGTACCAACAATAAATTAACAGTGAGCAGGGGCTGTGAGGTAGAGGAAGATGTTTCAGCCATTATTCACTGTCACTATCTGTGAATTATGACAGAAATGTTCTCTGAATGCATGTATTCCAAGTGGCACAGTCTTGCTGTAAAGACATGGGCCATTTCATTAACAGATATGAACAGAGGTTATAACTCTGAAGTTTCAAGTAAAAAAAAATATACATTTTCATGATGAACTTTTACAACAATGGATGTCTGAATGCTGAGGGAGCTAGGGAGCAGGTATGGGTTCTCCCTTTACTGGCGGATCTGTTAAAGTTCCTAATTATTCACCGGTACCACCGATGGCAAGCCAGCTACTCTGGTCTCTCCTCTGGCTGTGCTCCGGTGCTGCTTATGCCTGGATTGAGTGTGTTTTGGAGCTGACTGGCTCAGACAGAACCCAAATTAAACATCAATTCACATGGTTATCACTTGGTGTTGTTGATCACATGGGATATGAGCATCAGGAAAGCATACAGCCTCTGCCCCACCATTGTTTCTTGACATCAACCCCACTTTCTTGCCTGATGCTCATATCTCAATGTTTTAAGAGTCTGTAGAGTTCTCAGATCCACAAATATACCCAGCAACTGAGCATTTATGTCTCACTAGATTAAAATATTTTAAGGAATCATAAACTCCTGAGAAATATCATTTTTTTTCAATTCCAATTTGGCCAACTCCTTTTGACATTGTGCCACATACGGCTACGTTAGCCCTGGCTAGAGAAATTTCTCACTTCAATTCTATTCCATTGGTTGTCTCAAAAATCTCACCTGTTCATAAGATCTTCTCTTATTTTTCAAAATGTTAGAGCACAGGCACATTCTAATTTATTTTTCTGCATAGTACAACCCTCACTACAGAAATAAAGTCCATTAACTTTAACTGACCCTAAACTAAGGCAAGAAAATGTTCTTTTAGGTATGGAAACCAGAATTGCAAGCAGTACTTCAGAAGTGTGCCATCAGAAACACCCTATACAGTGTTAGAATTCCTTGAAGTATATGTTTTGCCGTGCTAATGGTTAACTATAATGCATGCAAACTTTGTGTATCATGTTTAAGGATTGCCAATTCTCTAAACATTTATGCTTTTCACCATGGGGCAGGGAGGAAGGGGGAAAGAGCTTTTCCATTCTCTTTTCATCACCTATAAACTGAAGGTGTCTTTAACAAATTCTCAATGTCTCTCCAGCAAAACAGAGCTCAATGTGAGAAGTAGAATAGACAAGGTAGATGAACTCAGCTTTGGCTAGCACTTGGAACTATGACATTATTATGATGATAGAATTTTGGCTGAAAAAGGGTCAGGGCTGGCAGCTGAATATCTGAAACATCCAAATCCTGGGATATGATAGAAAGGGATATGAAAGGGTGGCGGTAGCTGCATTACTGGCAGAGGAGTATTTCACAACTGTACTGAGAGAGGATACATCGCAGGACTCGTGCAGTGAGGCAGTATGGGTAGAATTCAGGAATAGGAAAGGTGAAATCACAATGCTGGGGGCACACTACAAGCCTCCCAACAACCAGCAGGAGACAGACGAGAGGAGAGACTATGTAGACAGATTTTAGAAAGATGTGAAAACAGCAAGGTTGTTGTGCTGGGTGATTTTACCTTCCCCTGTACTGACTGGGATTCACTTTGTGCCAGGGGCTTGGATGGGTCAGAATTTGTAAGGACCATTCAGGAGGATTTCTTGACACGGTGTGTCAACAGTCCAACCAGGGAAGGGGTTATACTGGACCCGGTTTTGGGCAGTGAGCCTGGCCAGGCGAGTGAATTTTCAGTGGGGGAGCATTTCAGGAATAGTGACCATAATACCATATTGACTTTTAAGATACTCAAGGATAGGGACACCAGCTGTCCCCGGGTGAAAGTGTTAACCTGGGGGAAAGTGAAATAAAGCAATATTAGGCAGAAACTGGAGAATTTTGATTGGATGTGGCCGTTTGAGGGTAAATCCACAGACACTTGGGACTATTTCAAACAGCAACTGATAAGAGTTCAGGAGTGGCCCATTCCTGCGAGAATGAAGGATAGGTATGGCTAGTTATGTGAACCTTTAGATGACCAGGGTGTCATAACCTTAATCAAAAAAAGATGGAAGCATACACAACGTCTAGGAAGATGGGAACTGATGATGAAGCCCTTGAAGTATAAGGAAAGTAGGAAAGAACTTAAATGGGGGATCAGGAGGACTAAAAGGGGTCAAGAAAAGTCATTAACAAACAGGATTAAGGAGAATCTCAAGGCTTTTTTTAAATATAAGGGAAGCGCTGGTCCGCACAAGGACAAAGGAGGGAATGTGTATGTGGAGCCAGAAGCAGTAGCTAAGGACTTAAGTGAAAACTTTGTATCGGTATTCATCAAAAGAAGGAATTGGTAGAGGTTGATCTCAGGGAAGGGAGTGTCAAATTTCTAAGTCAAGTTGCTGTTAAATAAAAAGGTATTGTGTGTCTTAAAAATGCATTAAGGTAGATAAGTCCCCAGGTCCTTTGGGATTGATCCCAGAATATTGAGGGAGGAAAGAGAACTAATTGCTGGAGCATTGACAGACATCTATGTATCCACTGTGGCCACAGGTGAGGTTTGAGAGGCCTGGAGAATAGCCAATCTTGTCCCATTGTTTAAGAAAGGTAGCAGGGATAATCCAGGAAATTACAGGCCGGTGAGCCTTATGCCAGTGGTAGGAAAATTATTGGAAAAAGATTCTCAGGGACAAGATCCATACACATTTAGAAGCAAATGGACTTATTCGTGATAGCATGGTTTTGTGTGAGGGAAGTGATGCCTCACTAACTTGGTCGAGTTCTTTGAGGATGTGACAAAGATGATTGATGAGGGAAAAATGGTTGATGCTGTCTACATGATGCAGAAAAGCCCTTCACAAGGTCCCTCATGGCAGTCTAGTTAAAAAAAAATGAAGTCACATCATATCAGGGGTGAGCTGGCAAGGTGAATACAGAACTGGTTTAGTCATAGGAGACAGAGGGTAGCAGTGGAAGGATGCTTTTTGGAATGGAGGGTTGTGACTAGTGGCGTTCCACAGTGCTGGGACCTCCGTTGCTCGTGAGCTACAGAAATGACTTGGAGCAAAATGTGGCCAGCCTAATTAGTAAGTTTGCCGACGATACAAAGTTTGATGGAGTTGTGGATAGTGAGGAGGATTGTCAGAAGATACAGCAGGATATAGATCAGTTGGAAGCATGGGCAGAAAAATGGAAGATGGAGTTTAACTCAGACAAATCTGGGTTGATGCATTTTGGAAGGTCAGGTACAAGTGAAAATTATACAGTGAATGGCAGAATCCTTACGCCTATTGATTTGCACAGCCATCTGGGTGTGCAGGTCCACAGATCACTGAAGGTGACAGCGCAGGCAGATAAGGTAGTAAAAAAGGCATTTGGCATGCTTGCCTTCATTGGCAGGAGCATTGAGTATAAAGATAGGCAAGTTATGCTGCAACTTCATTGAACGTTAGGCCACACTTGGAATATTGTGTATAGATCTGATCACACTACCAAAAAGGATGTAGATGCCTTGGAGAGGGTACAGAAAAGGTTTACCAGGATATTGCCTGGTATGGGGGATTTTAGCTATGAAGAAAGGTTGGATAGATTGGGTTTGTTTTCACTGGAATGGAGGTGGTTGAGGGGCGATCTGATCGTGAATGGCATGTATAGAGTGAAAAGTATGTTGTTTTTCCTGGGGTAGAGGGGTTAATCACTAGGAGACACAGATGTGCGGGGGGATGGGGGAGTTTAAAAGAGATGTGCGAGGGAAGTTTTTCCACACAAAGGGTGGAGTGTGCCTGGAATGCATTGCCAGAGGTGGCAGTGGAAGCAGACACAATAGCAGTATCTGAACAAATACAGGAATAGGAAGGGAATAGAGGAATACAGATCCTGTAAGTGAAGACAGTTTTAGTATGAAAAGGCAAAATGTGTCAGCATTGGCTCGAGGGCCGAAGGGCCTGTTCCAGTGCTGTATTGTTCTTTGTTCTTTGTTCTTAAACCAATTCACACGGCATAAACTGTCTTTTAAGTTGATCAGACAATGGACACTGCCCTCAGATCAACAGGTGTTTTTGGCGATTGATACATTGGACCCAAACAAGAAAATTTTCTGGCGTTAAAATTTTTAAGACTTCCAGAAAAAATTTCATTTCAGTTACTAACAGTCAGCAACCATCACAAAACTAACGAAATCATCCAGGTAAACTATACAAATTCAATTAGACTCAGGAAAAAAAACTTCCAGCCATAGTTACAAAGACTAGCTTTACTTTCAAATATCCACTGCACAGGGTGGTTCTCTGACAGGGCTTTCTACAGGCTTTGATTGGGTGCAACAATCCTTGAAATCAGTATTAAAGTGATAAGACTGTCTCAGTGCCAGCTTATTCAAAGCCCAATGAGCTACCATCCTGTTTCCTGCCTGATACCAACCACAGATCTCAGGCTGACAAATGTAGCGGTAGCATTCCTAGAATGGAGAATCTTTATGAATTCTGTTCCATCTCCTTCTAAGGGGTCGGCAAACTTAATCTGATTTGTAAAGTAGCAGTTAAAGTGTTTATATCCTCAGACTGCTGCTTATTTTCACTCTTTATTTTGAATACATTGCAGCCAAATGTTGAACCAGAGCCCCATTTCAGTGATTTAACCCCAGTCTCTCATCATTCATTCACTACATATCCCAGAACTACAACCGAGTATATGAGAGTCAGTGACAAGCAGGAGAGTAGAGACTGAGAAAGATCTAGACAGTGGAGATAATTAGTTACAAGGGTGAAATGCATGAATAAATGTAAAATAAGGGCCAGAGAAGAGTTACAGGAAGCAATATTCTTTTGCGCAATATGTATCAACTAACATTTTATAAATGACAGATGAATTTATATGTAAACAAGTAGATTAATAAAATATTAATGGATAGTGAAAGGTTTAAATTAAATACCTGATTCAAAAGAATTCACTTAATTATAGACTTCATTCTTGACCATGAGAGATAAGAGATAAATCTACACTCTTCTCTGGTTCAAACCAACTCTGGCAACCGAGTTAAGATATCAAACCAACTGTAAATCACATTTGAATCATAAATGAACAATCTTTCACAGTCAACGAATGATGACTGCAACATCAGTCTCAGTCACTATGCAAATGGATAATGGTTACACTGGGCTCTGAAATGCTGCAGCTAGCAATCATGGAACAGTCTCCTTCCTAAAGCTTCATTTAGGCAAATTACTTTTGTTAGTATTCTCACCTCTTCCTAACCCCCACTAACTCCCTTTCCAGGAGGTTTCACTGCACTATTGCAATTGCACGCGAATACCTTCAACCACATGGGCTTCGCTCATAAGATACTGGGACTATTTTAAGGTTTTAGCATCAAAAGTGGCATCTGAGGGTGGGGGCTCTGAGGCCGGGGGGAGGGGGGTGGGGAGGAGAATAGAGACATGGCGGGGGGGGGGAGAGAGCGAAAGCAAGAAAGAAAGAGAATCAGAGAGGAGCAAGATTGAGAACGAGAGCCCTTCATGATAACCCAAACCAGTGTGGGAATTGAACTCCTACTGCTGGCATCACACTGCATCATAAACCAACTGCGCAGCCAACTGGGCAAACAAACCCACAAGTTTAAATTGTCCAATCTTAGAGATCAACTGGTTTTTGCACACGACACCAGTAGATTTAAGCTCAGCACCAACAGCAGGGACAAATTCTGGCTGATACATCTACATTAACAAAAATTTCTCATAAGGGAAGGTGGAACTTGCAATTAATGTATACAATTAAACTAACTGGTCTGCAGGCAGGATAGCTGTGCTGGGTCATGACATTCCAACAGGCAGAGATTACAAGGAAAGAGTTAATGATATCACAATATCTAAACTAATTCCCGATAGCATTCCTCAAATTTGAAAGGCTGCTCATTTCCAGAAGGTATTTGATTGATTCAAAAACCTGTAAATTCACCTGAAATTAAAATCTGCATTCTATTTTTCCTGGGGCTGCATTGGCATCGCCAACACTGTTTTTAACTGGCAGCAAATCCAATTCAATTCAGGTATAGGTTTTTTTTCTTTAAAAGAAAACCCAAATACTTATCCAGTTTACCTGTCCATTGATTACTGAAAGCAGTTTGATTTCAGACATCTAAATACAGGTTTGCAATTTTGTCAGTTTATTGTATTCAACTAATTCCAAATACACAATATCTTTGAGTAATAGACACAGATAAATAACCCTGATCCATTTCCCCAAGTAGAAACTTCATGAACATTCATCGGTTCTTTTCAAGTCTGACAAATATAGGAGTTGAAGAAAAGCTTGAGATAATTGCAATCCGTTTCTCTGAAAAACTGTCGGTGCTAATTAATTATGGCACAATTGATGTATTACAACGAACAAGACCTGCAGAACAGAATTACTTCCTTCAAAATCAACAGATGCCAATTTGTCTTCATCCTGGAATGAACAAAAAACGAAATTGCTAGAGAAACTCAGCATGCCTGGCAGCATCTGTGGAGACAGGAACAGAGTTAATGGTTTGAGTCCAGAGTTCTGAAGAAGGGTAACTGGACTTGAAACATTAACTCTTTCTCTCCCTAAAGATGCAGCCAGACCTGCTGAGTTTCTCCAGCAAATTCTGTTTTTGCTTGTTTCAGATTTCCCGCATCCACAGTTTTATTTTAGTGTTTTCATCCTGGCTTCATTATCCTTATTCCACTTCTCAAATTGGCTAGCTCATTTCACAACATGGCCATAAACACTAGTCAAGAGATATGGATCTGACACATCCTGTCTTTTAAGTAAATAGTCAGTCCAGGAACATCTAGGAATAAACTTAACTATTTAAATTAAAAAACAAACCTTAATATTGAAATTAAATAAAATCTTAATCCTATGTATATACAAAGATTTCTTACATTAACGATGACGCATTCTTCCTCACGTTTTCATTCATAGCTATGGATGCGTTAACCAAACACTTTCAGAGTTCCCTCCACTTGTCGACTTTGTGCAGATGAAGAGAACTGTTTTTAAGAACCACCCCTCACTTTCCATTAATCTTCCAAAACATTGAAAAGGTAAATTGTATTAATACCTAATTTATGAAGGAGCGAAACAAAAATGAGGTAGAAAAATAAAGAACTCAGTAAATGGTGGTGTGAAAAGAACTAGGATGACAGTACTCCAGAGACTGAATGGCCTTTCTCCATTCCTATATTCTCACCTTGGGCAAATCCAAAACCTGAAATACTTGAATTAATTAATTTTGAAGAGGCATTATATTCAGACCAGTTTCTTAAACAACAGGTGAAAGTAAGCGGATACGTAACTCGCATTTCTCACCAGTGCATTTAACAATAAGTGCTAACATTTTCACAAAGTAACTGGATGGCTAGGAAGGCCAACTTCCAATTGACACTTGACAGGCCATTGAAGAAACTTGACACACAAAGAATGGAGTGAGTGTTTTCATAGGCCACATGGTAGAATTAGTACACAGGCTTGCTTTCAACCACAAAAATCTCCCTTCTTTCCATATATGAATCAATAATCTGCTCAGATTTACAACATACTAGTTCAATTTTTTTTAATGTTTCATAAAGTAACAGGCAATGAACCAAATAGGCAGGTAAAACAGGCAAATTATAGGGATGAAGCAACAAATTATGTAAATGGCTGGCATCAACTGCATGGTTCAATATTTTTGCAAGCACAAAAACAGTGACTTTTACAAAATGGATGAAAACTGCAACAAGTGTACTAAAAGGGTTGCTTGGTTATATAGTACAAGTTTAAGCTCATTTGAATTTAGAATTCAATGCAACAATAATGAAATCTAAATGCTGGAGGTTAAAGAGAAAGTGTGATATCATTTCATTGCTCAACATACTCAAAAGTTGATTTTATAAAACAAATTTATCACTATAATCCACCTTCCCACAAAACAGCAATATGTGCAAACCAACAAATAGTATCCAGGACATCCATCTCCTTAGGTATACAAGCAAGACCTAGTAGACTGTACGGAGATCAGGAACTGTTAAATCCTGAGTTTTAAATTCCACTATTAGTTAAGAACTGGCTGCAGACTGAGAACTGTTTGATCAGGGTCTTCCTGTCAGGGCGACCAGACGTAGTAGGTCTCACTGAACTTATAAATGTGCCTGCACAAGTAAAATATTTGCTCAGAGAACAGGCTTACTTGAAACAGTTTGATTTCTTGTTTGACATGGGAGTAGAATACCTAAAGTTGGTGTAACTTTATCCTCCCTATCCATGTAAGATTCCCTTAAAAAAAAGACACCCACAGACTTTTAAAACTTTTAACCCATAATTTGTAAGAATCAAGGTAAACTGGCTAGGCATGAGGGACTAGAGGTCTGAAGGCCAGCAAGCAGTTATTAAACTACAGCACTTTAATATTTGGTTATTAATCTAACCTGGTAAAGGAGTTAAATTTGATAGTGTCCTCACAGCTGGACAGATCAACTAATCATACCATTAAAAGATATAATTAAAAAAACATTTGATTTGTTTCAATATCAAGAGGGCCACTGAATGCAACAGTGCTCCAAGCATTACAACCATATTGAATATTTCCACCTTTATTTACTCAAACTCCAACACAACTTTAGTTAAAAAGACACTTTGGCACTATCCCTGAATCAGAAAAGTTTGGTTGCTGAATACAAAATAATTATACAAAAAGTGAGTCAAACATTTTATTTATTTATGTTCAGGTAAAAACATTAACCTGATGAAGTAGTTATTGCAGATTTCAGAAATCAGCACATGAACAGTTGGACAGAGCAGTGTTTACAGGTGCACTATCCTTATCAAACCAAGAGAGCTCAACTATTACTTTTGTTCAAAGCTAGCAGTGCAAAAAACAAGTGAACTACAACAAGGTAAATTAAACAAGATAAAGCAACTGTCCCACTATAACAGCAAGTGGAACTTTCCTCAAAGTTTCACACCAACTGGAAATGCTACCTGTCCCTTGAATAAAGACTAACCAGCCCAATATTGGTTTAAACTATAGGTTTTAAAAAAAAGGAAAAAGGGGATTTCTGAGTATTGTTAATTGTTGCCTGAAGTCATTCTGTAAACAAATCTAGAGAGAGATTAAAGGCTTCTGCCAACAGTCCTATTATTTTACAATAAAACTACTGGCAAATACTAGAATTTGTATATTGGAAACAAATAAATTTTAGACTATGATACAATTGTTGGGCCAATGGAGGTTAAGAAATGCTTAAAATCTTCAAGCCCTTGGCTTAACCATTTGCTGAATTATGGGCTTAAGAAACATCACAAAAAAGCAGAACCCTATATTACATCACACAAGTGCAGATGAGTTAAACATAAATGGACAAACTAAATGGAAGAGAGGGTGAAGATAGACAAGAGAAAAATGCAAATGACACTAACCAGAGCTTAAATTATTTTATGCAAGGTTTAAGTCTGTCATTTTTGCATGTTTGTACATATTAATCTTTGGAAACAAAAACAAAAAAAAAAACACCAGAAATGTAGGCTCCAGATGGATATACACACCAATACCAAACTGCACAGTGACATTTTATTGTTCCGTCATCCTGGAAGAAAAAACATCCCTTTCTTTTGATTTTGAATACCACACAGAAAAAAAGCAATTTAAAAACTGCACCCAAATAATTGTTAAATTAACAAGAACTTCTTTAAGAATTTATTTTTGTTTAAATCTTGCATTAACTTTGGGGTCTTTTTTTCATTTTTTCAGTCCATAAGGGCTATTTTAATAAATATACCATCCAAGTCTTTTTGTTGAAGATTTGCAGCATACCCAAGCCATTTCTACAATAAGTACGCTGTACACATTGCCTTGATGCAGTGATACACTTAGAAAATAAATCATGATTTTGTCATTTGTTGTAACAGGCAGCTTGAAGATTCAGACGCTGTGATCAGGAGAGATGGAACGATTGCTGCCCTTCTCTAGCAGCTATTAAAAGTTTTTCACGCATTATGTCGATACTGGAGTAATCTGGCAACTTGAGATAATTAACACAGGTCATTACAGAGGGTAAGAAATCATCAGGATTTTCTGTGGACTCAAATGTCTTGCGGACAATGGTGAGTGGGGGGTTTAAACTCCGAAACCCTGCAAAAAGAAAAACTTGCATAAGTTTCAACACAGTATGCAAATAAATCCAAATTCACCAACCTTTTGTAAGACATTCAGAATTAGGAGTGAATAATTCAGTCCATCGAGTCTGTTCCAGATTCGACAAGATCATAACTGATCCGATTAACCTCAACTCCGCTTTTCTGTTGTTTTCTCATAACCTTGATTCCCTTGCTGTTTAAAAACCCCTCAGCCTTGAATTACTTAATGAACCAACCTCAACAGCCCTGTGGTAGGAATTCCACAGATTCACTATCCTCTGACAAAATTCCTCATGTCTTAAATGGGCAACCCTTATTCCGAGATAAGTATAGCCTTGTACTAGCCTAAAGCCATAATATTCAAACTGTGCTCAAAAATTATAATGTTGGCATGCGCTTCCTGCTTCTTTATCACTGCGTTTATTACTATGCCTGGCTTGGTCAGATTCTCTTTCTCATCTCCTAGCACCAGAGCTAATATCAAAAAATAGATGAAGTCAGAAGCCAATGTAGATTTGAAAAGCTTGAAGATACACTAGGACATAGAGAGTGCTGTGGCAGGGAGAAACATTGAGATAATAGCAAATGCAAATCCTACATTGGGAAAAACTGTTGTTAGAGACTTGGCTCAGTGGTAGCACTCTTGCAGGGACTGAGGGTTCAAACCCAACTCCAGAAATCTAAACATAAATCTAGGCTATACTACACTGTAGTATTGGGGCAGTGCTGCGCTGCTGGGAGTTACCATTTTTCAGAAGAAACTTTGACTTTGCCTTCACAATTATATGCGAAGAGCAGGGGTTACTCTCAGTGCCTTGGCCAATAGCTATCATTCCAATAATTTAATTGACAAATTTATTTCATTCTTAGTAGGGCTAGCAGAGACAAAATAGCTGCTGCAATGCCCTTCCTTGACTAAACTTCCAAAGTACTGCATTAGCTACCAGATGTTTTTGGGTGCCTGGAGTTTGTGAAAGCCATGTTATAAATAAAGTGCTTTATTTCCTTCCGTCCGTATCTGTAAACGATCCACATGTGTTTAGATAGATAAAACCTGAAAGACATCTGAAATTTGAAAATAAACAACTTCTTGAAGCATAAAGTCAAACTGCCTTTTTCCATCGAATACAAGATCAAGTCAGTGTTTAAGTTAATAATACATTTAATCCAAGTAGCTGCTTGACAGTTTTGGGAGTAACGCTTCACCTCATTGACCCAAGATGGTCACAGCTCTGATGGGTTCCAACTCTCAAATGGTTGTTCCAAATTAAGTCATAATAGAATTGAAAACCAGAACAGTGCAAGAACCATCAAGAGAAAGATGGACTTCCATTTATTCCTCATTTTTCATGACCAGACATTTCAAAACACATTACAATTAATGAGTACCTTCTAATGCAGTCACTGCTTGACAAAGGGCAGGTGATGACATTGTGGTAATGTCACTGGACTAGTAATCCAGAACCTCGTGTTAATGTTCAGGGGACACGTGTTTAAATCACACCATGGCAGATCTGAATTTTTAACTAAAATTGAACCACTGTTGATGGGACTAAAATCCAATCTGGTTCACTAATGTTCTTCAGGGAAGAAAATCTGAGCTTTCCCAATCTGGCCTCGGTAACTCCAGACCACAGCAATGTGTCTGATTCTTAACTGCCCTCTGGGCAATTAGGGACTGGCAATAAATACTGGCCTCACCAATGACACCGACATACAAAATTTTGAAAACAGCAGTAAATACTAAATGAAGGCTTTTGCTGCAGTACCAAACAACTGCCAATACTACTTCAACAGAAAGGCTATGATTGCTGTTACATGGCTTTATTCAGCTAACATGGAAGAATCCAGCATGCAGAGATAAGCAAAGATCCTAATTTCATAGTTTACATCCATTACAGCCCGGGATGTTACTTTATAGCTCAGTGTTTCTTCAACACACCAACAATGTGACAGAGAAAGTAGGAACTACCGATGCTGGAGAATATGAGATAACAAGGTGTAGAGCTGGATGAACACTGTGCTCATCCAGCTCTACACCTTGTTAACAATGTGACAGAAGTGGCAAGATCAGGCTTACCTCCGACAGGTAGTCGTGGACTTCCAGTAACAAATTGAAGAAATAGTCTTTGTTGCTCACCATCAAAACTACTGAGTATTTCAAACAGAAATTTCACCGCACGACTGTGGGACAAAAGCAATAAAAAGACAATACCAACTTTATTAATTTGACATCTTCTGTAGTGTCTGCTCCTCCAGAAACAACAGTTTCCACAAATCAGCATTTACTGCAATTCCTTTATATTGTTTCAGTGTCAGATGTATCAAATCTTGGGAAAGTGAAGCTGAGAGATTTACTTGTGTTATGACTGTTGTACAGGACATGCCACACTTCAATCCACATAATCCAGGAGTTACGCCAATTTGAACATTATATTGTTATAGTGCCTGCCTTGGTGAGAAATCAGTTTTATACTGCAAGATCATAAGATTTGAAAAGTAAACAATGTGTCTTGTTGCGGTTTATCAGGATTTTTTAATCAGTTTGCTGCCTGTGATGGCATAAGCCTTCATGATTGCTTTATACAATTGTAACTTAAGTAGTATACAATAATGGATACTAAAGACCAAAAAGCTTAATATTGGGTAGGCATGTTAATGGAATCCTTGTTTAAAGCTGTAAAGGAAAAAAAGAAACGGAAAATACAAGTCAGCAGAAATGACAAATTCCTTGAAGTAATGTCAGAAAGCATTGTAAAAGGATAACAGAGTAGACATTAGATACATAGATTTTCAATTAAAAAACAAACAACTGCATAGTAGACCAGAGACTGCACTGGAAACAGGCAACATATAGCTGAATAGATATCAAGCTGTTGACAAAATACAAAACAAATGGTGCAAAATGGTAATCTACAAGGGCTGGTGCTTAGCCCACTGTTGTCTATTATTTACATAAATGATTAAAATTCAGATCGTAAAAGTCCAATTTAAAAATTTTTGTTTGACACTGGATTAGTTGTACGTTTTAAATCATAGACAGACCATTTTTTGTTCAGCAAAAGGTATGAAGGAATATGGGCCAAAGCAAGTGTAGAGAGTTAGGCCATAGATCAACCACGATCTAATTGACTAGTGCAACGGACTTGAGGATGGCATACACCTGTTCCTTTAGTGGATATGGTTGATAGAAAAGGGCCACAACATAATGCAAGACAACATCAATAAAAACTGTACGGTTACCAGGTGATGACACATGAACTTCAATTAATACAAGACAATATATTTTGGGTAGGAGCAATAAATGGTTACATGGGCATTGGAAAATAGCGCTGAGTGGGAGAGAGAGATTGGAGGATTACAAAAATTATAAGATCAGTAAAAAGTTGTGATGTGGTTTAATGTGTTATTAAAAAGAAACAAATTCATTAGGGTTACTTTCTGGGAGTAACAGAAAAGGAATATTCAGTTTGTATAGGCACTTTAATTAGGGGACACCTGGGAGTACAATTTTAATTGCTATAACAAGAATAGAAGTGCATTGTAAGCATCAAAAAAAAACTCTACAACGTATGAGACCTGAAAACTTATACCTGCCCGGAAAGATCACAGTCTGCTTTCTCAAGGCAGACCAAGATGATTTGACAGCACAGAGAGATTACCAAGGGGTTTCTCAGTAAACACAGAATCAACATTTCCACATGCAGGTGAGAACGAAACGATAACCAATAAAAATTAGGTACAAATAAATCCAATAAAGAATTCCAACAGCAATAAATCAAATGTTATTGGGGTTACAAAAAGATCGATCAGGCTCTTAGGCCAACAAAACACCAGTGCAGACCAGTTGGCCTGAACAATTTGTTCTTCGTTGTAAATACCTGCTCACACCAAACAATCTTAGTCCAAACAAAACTGCTTCACATGTAATGTTTTCCATTATGCCTAAAGACCTACATCATCTAACAAACCTTTGCAAACAAAAAAAAGTCAGAATTGCCCAAAATGGATGTTGTTGTTTCTCTAGGCTTTGGCCTTCTCAAAGCGTGGCAGATACTGGGGACAAGTTCTCCAGAAATTCCGAGAGTTATATTTAGGTAGCAGTTTCAATGCTATGAGATATATTAAAGGTTACACAATTCCAGGTGAAATATTTGTACCTGTCATGATTATATCCGTGATCTGGCCTGCAACATTCCATTAAAGTTTTCACGTCCCATGCCTCTGATTTGGAGCCACAGAGTAGCTGATCCAACTATTGATTAAACAAAAAATATTAGAGCAAATAAATGTGAATTTAGTGGAAAGCGCATTATTAAAGCAATTACTTTCTGCTTATTACACCATTGGAGACTAAAAAATTTAACAAGTGGTCAAAATTATGCATTCTTAGTAAAAGCAAATATATGAAAAAACCATTTCTTTTAGTGCCAAATCAGTAACAAGGGAGTTATAAACGCCAGTGAAAAGTTTCACCAAATTTCTTATACATGGGTTTTAACAAAGAATGTTTTGCAGTACAGAGAGGGGAGAGGCACAAGACACAAGCTTTTAAATATCTGAAACAGATAATCAGAGGCACTCGGAGTGTAAGAAGAATGACATATTAGTTTTGGTTTGCTTTCACAGTAAACTAACAGAAGTTCAATAGACAGCTATGCTGTAAACCTCCACCATTTTATGCCATCAAATCAAACACATTTTTAGATTTCAAGTTAGGTAACTCACACAAAGCCAGTTCGAATTGTCTAAGTTAGAATGGCATGTAGAAGGAATATGTAAAGTTCACTCAACACATTCTCGTGCCTTAATTACTCTTGGTTATCTTGGTTTATTTATTAGCAATGAGATATAACTTTATTGCTTATGACATTTTCAAACATAATTGCAAAAGAATATGGTAATGTTGATGTGTTAGAAAATTCCTGTAAGTTTGACATATGGCTTATAACTCAAATAATTTCAAGTTGATGCATTAAGGGTCTTTGGCTTTGAGATAAAACAATTCAGTAGAATGGTCCAGATATGAAACAGTTTAAATCTCATTACGCCAGTGCTTAATTATGGCAGGAATGAAACCATTTACACAGACATTGCCCTTTTGTTTCCCTCGGTTAGAAGTTACAAAGGAAAGAAACAGCATATTTAAAAGTCTCACTATTCCCGAGAAAGTAAAGGTTAGGGCCTAAATTTTGGATGAGAAGATGCAGGTAAGTTTCTGCAAGTTGTCTCAATGTCAGTGTCAACAAAAGGCCAGCCAGGAAAGGGAAGTGAAGGATTTTCAATCCAAATTTTAATTTATCAGAATATTTGACTTAAGCACAGAAACCATGATTTCCTTCTCATAATTAGAATACTGATCACCTGATATAACAGCAGGATTTTTGAATCAGCACCTTTTGGGCAGGTTCACTATCTTACAAGAAGGCCTTGCAACACTTAATTTGAAGTGCAGCAAACAAGGAGTTACAAACACAACCTGGTTAAGACTTTGGCATTTGGCAGAGGCAAGCTTCAGCAGGAGTCTGTGAGCTTGTTTGATGCAGTAACAGAAGGCCAAATTGTGTACCAGTCACGTTTCCTCAATGATGAGACGTGAACCTTTCTTTTGAGAATATACCTACCAAGATTATCCTTAAATTTCTGGATTGGCGACAGCATTTATGTCAATATTTACATCATGGTCAGCACAGTGGCTCAGTGGTTGGTAATAATGCCTCAGTACCAGGGACCTGAGTCCACCCTTGGGAAACTGTCTGTGTGGAGTTTACACGTTCTCTCCATGTCTGCATGGGTTTCCTCCAACAGTCCAAAGACATGCAGGTTAGGTTCATGCTAAATTGCCCTTAGTGTCCAGAGGTGTGCAGGCTAGGTGGATTAGGCATAGTAAACGTGGGGTTGCAGGGATTGCACGGTGCTTGGTCTGGGCGAGGTGCTCTTCGGAGGGTTTGCGCCAGCTCAGTGAGCCGAATGGCCTCTTTCCACACTACAGGCATTCTATAAATCTATGAATCTCTGAGAGGCAAATAATTTCCATCCTCTTGTTCACGTGTCGGTACCTTGCACACACTGTCTGCAATACTAATTTGTGAATTGATAACCTTTGTTGAAGAACATTAGCAGTACTGATGTGTACATTACTGGAGAGCCATTAGAGAATGCTAGAATAGAGGATTATAACACTAGTTAATACAAAGGGAAATTTAGATGGTACTCAAGATAATGGACTTAAATCTGTATGACCAGAATGCAAGTTGTACTTGCATTGAGCAATAAAATGTCCTTTAATTTTCCATTATTTAGGCAACAAATAGCTTTACATGCCATCAAAATCAAAATGGGAGACCAGCTGTTGTGGTTGACACCTGTTCGCCAATGTTTCATGTTCACAATTGAAGAAATGTACCTTTTCCTAGCTACACAGGTCACGCATTAGTCTTTCATATGCAATAGGGTGTAGATGTTTAGGAACAAACTGACTTGCGTACTTGATTGCCAGAGGTTGTTCCCTGATACAATCTTAAAAATAGTATTAACCTCCATTTTCCAAGTAACAGGCCAGAAGTTCCCCAAAAGAAAGTGAATTTTTTAAAGAATGGATTTGCTTTACAAAATTATAAACACGAACTGAAATATTGTACATTTGAAAACCAAAGTTCTAAACTTAGTTTGAGTAACTGAGGAAGATATATTATTGAAGCATAATAAAGTTTAGTTCGCGCAGTCTTAAGCGCAACCATCATTGATGTCACTGCGTCAACATAACATTTAGATTCAAAGAAAGCAACTTCGCTGGGAACAGCTATCTATTTCTGACAGCATATTGCAAAAATTTTTAAAGTTGCTCTCAGCGAGTTAGCCTTTGACCAGGTAAGTATATTACCGCGAGAAACTAACCTCCTCAGGGTAAAAATACTGCAAGTGATGGAGTGGAAAAACTGACTCGAAGCCATCTCGAAAAGATTCAAACTGCTTAGAAACACCTTCGTTCAAGGTCCAGTAAACTACCAGCTGCAGAAGGAAACACATCTCCAATTATGCTGAATCATAAGTATTTGCAATTACAAATGTACATTTAACAGACAGGTACATGCCCAAAATGCTTCAGGACGATATAATTGGACAAAAGTTAACTCTACTTTTGTGTTGGTGTCTCGACTGGGATGGGCCAATAGGATTGGAGAAACTTAACTGCCAGAAGTCATTGTGAGTCAGAAAGGATAAGGTGATGGGCACAGAGTTTGTTGTCGAATAAGATATGGAGGAAAAAAATTTGGTTAAATTGAAGTTTACTGAGATTGTTGGATGAGGAGCTACTCAGTCATGCAATGGTGAGTTTGCAAGTTGCAACATGATTCCTACATGGATGCCTCAGGAACCAGATATTACCACGCAGTGTGAAATACGAACCCCCTCCATCAACAACCCACAAGCTCGTAAAACAGCAAAACACAACGTCCGCAGGATGGTAAAGGTAACCATCAATAAACAGAGTTAGACCCCATATACACTCCACTGCGAAGGGAAACTGGAAGTGAGGTAATCCAGCTCAACGGACCCCAGAGTTTAAATAACAGGCGGGAAAACACAACGGCGTTTCATCAGAGGCTGCACTGATGTTACCCAGCAGGGTAATGAAATGTCTGCGGAACAACGAACCAGCTCAGCGAGCCAATCAACAACATCCACAACCTGAGCTGCAAATCTACTCTAAAATCTTAGGTTGCAAAGGTAGAGTCTAAAATTTCAACAGCAGATGGACTAGTGTTAGAGATGTTGAGTCAGAAATACATAGTCCTTACAAGAGGAAGTTAACAGGACGCAAAGATAGTGAACCTATGTTTTAGTGTGTGACAACAGGAAGAGAAATGGACGAAATCCAACTGGGGGTTCAATGCTTCAGTGATGAAGGTCTGAAGACGATCACCTCAGAATCCATAATGTTCAATTGGAAGAAACTGCAACAAATGCATGACTGGACATGAAGCAAGTAATCCAACATGTAGGCAGTGGAGGTATGGAAAACAACAGAGCCAAATTAGAGCTGGGTGTGATTAGTATGTATGTAGAGACTTAACCCCATGCCTGTAGGGTAGCAGAGATGAAGAGTGACAGCAATGATGCTGGAACTTCTGTCAACTGGAAATAAATTATTGGCCATTTAAGAAAAAGGACAGAAATTGGCACTTTAATACTAACAAAAACATTCAGCAAAATACTTTGTCCTGAAGAGGGCAGCAAGTAAAAATGGGAGATCATAGTTCTTCCATTCTTAAAAAAAAAGAAAAAATATTATTAAAAAAAACAGAAGCAACAGCATTAAAAGTTAGTTTTAAATCAAGAATCATCCAAGGATTAGAAAGCAATGTACTTTGTTTAAAAAAAAATGGCGTATGTGCTGAATTTGGATTCCAGAGACTAAATTAGCAATGACACAAGGAAACATGCTTGAAATGATTAACATTTCAGGATGTCAATGCATCAAAACAACGTTTAGCATGAGGAAACCAACTTCAAATGGGAATGTATCAGAGATAAAAGGTACTGCAGATGCTGGAGAATCCGAGATAACAAGCATGGGGCTGGATGAACACAGCAGGTCAAGCAGCATCACAGGAGCAGGAAAACTTGA
>JAHRHZ010000288.1:12153148-12196243 GCA_024137785.1 Ginglymostoma cirratum
AGGAGCAGGAAAACTTGACGTTTCGGGCCTAAACCTTTCTGATGAAGGGTTTAGGCCCGAAACATCAAGTTTTCCTGCTCCTGTGATGCTGCTTGACCTGCTGTGTTCATCCAGCCCCATGCTTGTTATTTCAAATGGGAATGACTATTTACCAAATGAAACTACCCATTTTTAAAATTGTTCCTAGTGAGGTGGCCTTTGACGAGGTAAGTACATATCTAGTTTGTCGCATCCTTCTAGCTAATATCAAGCAGGCAGAAGTCAACCAATAATGTAAATGGTCTCACAATAAAATAATATGGTTGCCAATTTAAGCAGTTCTTATTTAGAACACTTAGGATCAACTCTGTTCTGCAGACAAGCTGATCTTTCACCATTGCTATCTCATGAAAACCTATAGGGATTTCCCATAAGCTTTAAAATCAACAGATATGCAAAAATTAACAGACAATATGCGCTGTTAACTGTGACTATCATGCATCCAGGCAACTCATTCTGGGGAAACGGCTAGGCAAATTGAAAACATTTGCTTGGTATAACTGCAGGCAATTGTGTTTGACCACAGGAACTTAGCCATTCCAACTGATAACAGCCATTAAAATAAGATCCACAAGACTTCCTGAGCAAGATACTACATGGAGCTTCAGTCATATAATGACCCGAATAATAGTTGAATAATCTCAGGAGTTTTATATTTCACATTTCCCAATTAGAAACTGTTGCAAAGATTTGAAAATCAACTGAAAATGAGACACCCCACTGGACTTTCATACTTAGGAGGTACAGGAGCAAAGTTACTAATGACATTGAAAAAGAACTAGAAAGGAGGTTCTAAAATGGAGATTTTGAACAATTTGAAGCTTATTTAAAAAGCAGACTTTATAAGGTAATAATCTTGGGATTAGTAACCGAGCCCCAGGAAATCTGGCAAAGGTAAATAAAATCAAGGAGATAAATGCAAAGACTGATGGCGCAAAACTGGCATAAGAATGGAGTTTCAACTCACAGGACACTGGCAGCAGAACTGAAGTAGAAGGGAGCTCTAACCAAGGGACAGGCTTCACTTGTACCACATTGGGACAAAAATCAAAAATTGATGAGTTGGAAAAACTTTAAACTAATCTAAGGGGATGAGGGTTCAGGAAAGGGCAACCATAGACTTGAAAGGACAAAAGAACATGGCAACTTTGCAGCAGTCACATGAAGGGTGCGAGACACATGAAGGGTGAGTGAGAACAAGCACTGAAAAACTATAAATATGGTCAAAAGGGGAAAACATGGTTATAAAGGCAAGTCAGTGGCTCTTCACTTAAATACTGATATTTTGTTCCAAAGACTACATGAATTAAAGCAAAATTAGAAGTTAATCTGCATGCTCTTACTGCCATTATGGAGATCAAAGCTGGAAACTAAAATATTCAAAAGTATGTGGAAGGACAGGCAGAAAGGAATGGTAGGAATGAGGGGTAGCTTTTTTAGTATGGGATGGAACATACTTGATAGCAAGAAATTATCATGGACCCAAAGATGTACAATAGAAGACATGTTATGGGAGTAGTCTTTGGGCCCCCTAACAGCAGGTATGTTGTATGACAGAAGATAAGTCAAGAGAAAGTTACGGCACGTTTAAAAAAATGTCAGTGCATGAATCAGGCATGACTGTCACCTTCATACTGATAAGGAAATACAAATTGGCGAAGGGAGCCTTGAGGAAGAATTCAGCATGTACTTGGGACAGGTTCCGAGAAGGATATGCTGTGGATCCACCCAGGGATCAGGCTATTTTGGATCTGGTGATGTGTAAAGAGACAGGTTTAATTAATGATCTCACAGTTAAAGATTCCCTAGGAAACACTGACCATCCCAGTTTAAGAAGGGAGGAGGCAGAAGACCAAAAACTATAGGCTGGTTAGCCTGACCTTAGTCGCTGGTAAAGATTTTAGAGCCCATTATTAAGGAGGACATTGCAGACTATTCGGAAGTGCATGGTAAAACAGGGCAAGTCAGCACAGCTTCGATCAAGGGGAGGTCATGCCTGACAAATCTGTTAGAATTCTTTGAGGAGGAAATGAGCAAGTGAGACAAAAGACAGCCAGTAGATATGATCTATTTGGATTTCCAAAAAGCCTTTGACAAGGTGCTGCACAGGACACTGCTAAATAAGCAAAGAACCCATGATGTCAGGGCAAGGTAATGGCATGGATAGAGGATTGGTTGACTGGCAAAAGGCAGAGTGTAGAAATAAAGGGTCTTTTTCAGGATGGCAACCTGTGACATGAGGGTCACTAGGAGCTTAGTGCTGGAACCACAACTATTCACATTATACATTAACAATCTGGTCGAAGGAACTGAAGGCATTGTGTTATCTGCAAACTTCACAACAAAGATAGGGGTAGGGCAGGTGGTGTGGAAGAAGAAGGGAGGCTGCAGATAGACTTGACCAGGCTGGGAGAGTGGGCAAAGAAGTGGCAAATATAATGTAATGTGGGAAAGTATGAGGTTATGCACTTTGGTAGGAAGAGGAGGCACAGGCTATTTTCTCAATGGGGAATGGCTTTGGAAATCTGAAGCATAAAAGGGACTTGGGTGTCCTAGTTCAGGATTCTCTTAAAGTTAACATGCAAGTTCAGTTGCCAGACTCATGCAATGTCAGCATTTACTTCAAGGGGATACAAGAGCAGAGATGTACTTCTGAGGTTGTACAAGGCTCCAGTCAGATTGTGCTTAGAATACTGTGTATCTAAAGGAGGATATGCTGGTGTTGGAAGGGATCCAGAAGAGCTTTACAACAATGATCATATGAGGAGCAACTGAGGACTTTAGGTCTGTAATTGGTAGTTTAGAATGACGAGGAGGGGGATCTGATTGAAACTTACAGAATACTGAGAGACCTGGATAGAGTGGACATGGAGAAGACCTTTTAACTTGTAGAAAGAGACTAGGATCCGAGGGCACATTGAGTGATGAAATGACTGTTTAGTACTGGGATGAGGAAGAATTTCTTGAACCAGAGGGTGCTTAATCTGTGGAACTCATTGTGGAGGCCAAGTCATTGAGTCTATTTAAGACAGAGATAGCTTCTTGATTGATAAAAGGATCAAGGGTTACGGGGAGAATGCAGAAGAGTGGGGTTGAGAAACATAGCAGCCATGATCAAATGGTGGAGTAGACTCAAATGGGCCAGATGGCCTAATTTTGCTCCTATAGACCACAGCATGGTAAATTTTAGCACCTGGGTCAGAAATAGCTCTGCTAAATTTAAATAAGGCTAATTCCAAAGGAACGAGGGTAGGCTTAACTAAAGTAGACTGGGAAAGGAGTTTAGCAGAAAACATAGGTGAGGAACAATAGCAGTCATTTAAGTAAATAGTTCATGACTCACAGCAATGACATATCCCAGTGAGGAAATATTCAAGGAAGGGGCTAAACTAGCCATGGTTAACCAAGTTAGTTCAGGACAGTACCAAATTAAAAGAAAATAAACGTACACTGTGGCAAAGATTCCTGGTAAGCCACAGGATCAAGAAAGAAAGAAAAGATACCAAAAAAGTCAAGAGGAGAAAGGAAACTTTATGGATAAAGTAGCAAGACTTACCAAAATTGACAAAAGTTAAATATATCCAAAGGCAAAGATAGGCCAAAGTGAACACAGGATCCTTAGAAAATAAGGCTGAGGAAATAATACTGAAGAACTAGGAAAGGGCACAGGAGTTGAATAAATCCTCTGCCTCATTCTTCACAGGTACAAGACAGTAACAGTTCCAAGATAATGAAATACGCCCAGTAACTATCACTAGAGAAATAGTACTAGGAGAATTAATGGGACTTAAATGCCAGCAAGTCCCTTGGACCTGATGGCCTACATTCTAGGATACTGAAGGAAGCAGCTACAAGAGTAGAAGATTACCACTATGAACCATTAGAGTTCTGGAAAAGTCTGAGGGTTTGAAAACTGCCAATGTTACACAATTATTCAAGAAGGAAAAGATTAAAAAACAACTTATATAGGCTCATCACTAGGGAAAATGTTACAAAGCAAGTACGAGCACAGCATTTAGAAATACATATTACCATCAAGCAGAGTCAACATGGCGTCATGAAGGGGAAATCAAGCCTGACCAGTTGGTAAGAATTCTTTATGAAAGTAGCAAGCAGAATAAATAAGAGGGGAATCAACACACATAATACATTTGTATCTAAGGTTTTAGATTAGATTTGTAGCTCGGGTTGTGGATGTTGTGGTTGGTTGGCTCTCTGAGCTGGTTCGTTGTTTCTCCGCAGACATTTCATTACCCTGCTGGGTAACATCATCCGTGCAGCCTCCGATGAAGCGCTGCTGTGTTTTCCCGCCTGTTATTTGAACTCGAGTCCGTTGAGCTGGACTACCTCACTTCTGGTTTTTCTTCGCAGTGGAGTGTATTTGGGGTCGAGCTCTATGTGTTTGTTGATGGCTTTCTTAGTGGAGTACCAGGCTTCTAGGAATTCCCGTGCTTGTCTTTGCTTTGCTTGTCCCAGGATCTTGGTGTTGTCCCAATCGAATTGGTGGTTCTCCGTATCCATGTGGATAGAGATGAGTGAGTATTAGTCATGTCTTTTTGTAGCCAATTGATGTTCGTGGAGCCTTGTTAATTTCCTTCCCGTTTGTCCCATGTAGTGTTTGTCACAGTATCTGCAGGGAATCTTGTAGATGACACTGGTCCTGTCCATAGTGGGTAGTGGGTCTTTGGTTCGGGTGAGCAGTTGTCGTAGGGTTGATGAGGGTTTGTGCGCTATTCTGATGCCCAGTGGTCAGCTCCGATGTGTTCCTGATGTAAGGTAGGGTGATGAGCGTGTCAGGGCATGTGTCTTTTCCTGGGGTCGTTCGTTTAGTAGGCATCTTCTGACTCAGTTTTTTGGATATCCATGGTCCTGGAACATCTGGAAGAGGTACTCCTCTTCTGCTCGGCATAGCTCTGTGCTGCTGCAGTGTGTTGTTGCCCGTTTAAATAATATTCTCACGTAGCTTCATTTGTGTGTGTGAGGATGGTTGCTGTTGAAGTTCAGTACTTGGTCAGTGTGTGTGGCTTTCCTATGTACCTTTATTAGGAACTCCCCATTTGTCCTGCGCTTTGCTGTGACGTCCAGGAATGGGAGCTGTTTGTTCTTCTCTTCCTCCTTGGCTGAATCTGATTCCCGTGAGGGTGTTGTTTATAAATCTGTGTCTCTCCTCTAGTTTGGTCTGTTTAATGATGACAAAGGTGTCGTCCACGTAGCATATCCATAGTTTTGGTTGGATTAGCCGAAGGGCTGTACTTTCAAGTCTTTGCATCACTGCCTTGGCTACAAGTCCGGAGACAGGTGATCCCACGGGTGTCCTGTTGATCTGTTCGTATGTTTGGCAGTTGAGAGTGCAGTGGGTGGTGAGACATAGGTCCAGTTGCTTCAGCATGTTGTCTGTGGAGATGGTTTCACTGGCGTCTTGTTCTTGTTCTAGTAGTGCGGTCATTGTTTCCCTTGCTAGTGGTATGTCTATTGATGTGAATAGGGCAGTGACGTCAAACAATACCATGGTCTCATCATCTATTCTTATGTCTTTGGATGGAATTGAGGAACTTTTGGGTTCAGTGGATTGAGTGGGGTGACTTGTTGACGAAGTGCCTTAGTCTCCTTTGTAGGACAAGCAAAGCAGAGACAGGCACGGGAATTCGTAGAAACTTGGCACTCCACTAAGAAAGCCATCAACAAACACAGAGCTCGACCCCCATATGCACTCCAGTGCAAAGGAAAACCGGAAGTGAGGTAATCCGCTCAATGGACTCCAGAGTTTAAATAACAGGCGGGAAAACACAACGGCGCTTCATCGGATGCTGCACTGATGATATTACCCAGCAGGGTAATGAAATGTCTGCGGAACAACAAGTCGGCTCGGCGAGCCAACCAACCACAAAATACATTTGTATTTCCAAAGGGCATAAAATAAGGTACCACAGATTAGGTTCTGGAATAACAGTCCACAGTGTTGGGGTAGTTTTTAGCATGGATAAAGGTTTGCCCGACTAATAGAAGACAGAACTCAAATAAGGGGGACATTTTTAGAACGACAAAAATGTAACAAGTAGAGTGCCACAGGGACGTACTGCCAAGTCTGTGGATGACAAAAATAGGTGGGAAGGCCATTGGTGAGGGCTGTAGTCAGGTGGAGCATGTGGGTAAAAATTTGACAGATGGAAAATGTGAGGTTACACAGTTTAGAAAGAAGAATACAGCAACACAGTAATTTTTAAGTTGAAAGCTGCAGCATGGGGATTTGGGGGCTCCCATGCAAAGAAAAAAAAAAAAAAATTCACAAAAAGCTGGTATGCCATGTTCAGCAGGCTGATATTAGTCAAGGCAAACAGAATGTTGGCTGTTATCTCAAAAGGGACAGTGTATAAAAATTGGGAACCCTTGCTATAACTATCTACACAAAAAACACTGGTTAGACCATACCTATAATATTGCCAAGAGTTTCAGTCCCCTAGGCAGCTCAGACAAGGCTCACCAGGTTGATCCAGGGTCTGAAGAGATTTTCTTATGAGGAGAGATTGAGTAGGTCGGGCCTGTGCTCATTGGAGTTTAGAAAAGTGAGAAGTGACCTTATTGAAACACGAGATTCGTAGGAGTGCTTGACATGATAGTTGCGGAGAGATTATTTCCTCTTTTGGGACAGTCTAGGACCAAATGTCATCATCTGCATAACGGCTCACCCAGTTAGGACAAAAATGAGAACAACAGAAAAGCAGAGTAGACTTGATGCATCAAATTGCCTCCTTCTGCCTCTACATACAGAGATACAGCACAGAAACAAACGCTTTGGTCCAACCAGTCCATGCTGGCAATAATCGCTAACATATGAGGTAATTAGGTACTGCAGATGCTGGAGAATCCGGGATAACAAGGTGTACAGCTGGATGAACACAGCAGGCCAAGCAGCATCATAGGAGCAGGAAAGCTGACATTTCGGGCCTAGACCCTTCATCGCAAATGGGGGAGGGGAAGAGGGTTCTGAAATAAATAGGTAGAGAGGGGGAGGCGGACAGAAGATGGATAGAGGAGAGGAGATGAGACAGACAATTCAAAGAGGCGGGGATGGAGCCAGTAAAGGTGAGTTTTTTGGTTATTGCGGGAAGTGCAGGAGACACAAGGACGTTCCTGACCACTGCGGGGGTGGGGGGGGTGGAGTTGCAGCCCTTGAAGAATGAGGACATCTGAGATGTACGGGAGTGGAATGCCTCATCCTGGGAGCAGATGCGGCGGAGGCGAAGGAATTGGGAATAGGGGATGGCATTTTTGCAGGAAGGTGGGTGGGAGGTGGTGTATTCTAGGTAGCTATGGGAGTCAGTGGGCTTGAAAGGGATATCGGTTTCTAGGTGGTTACCCGAGATGGAGACAGAGCAATAACAACCAAAAAAGAATCCCCCTTGTCCTCACGTACCACCACACCAATCTCCAGATCCAACGCATCATCCTCTGACACTTCCGCCATCTGCAATCCGACCCCACCACCAAAGATATTTTTCCCTCCCCACCCTTGTCTGCTTTCCGGAGGGACCACTCCCTCCGTGACTCCCTTGCCCGCTCCACACTCCCCTCCAGCCCCACCACACCCGGCACTTCTCCCTGCAACCGCAGGAAGTGCTACACCTGCCCCCACACCTCCTCCCTCACCCCAATCCCAGGCCCCAAGAAGACTTTCCGCATCAAGCAGATGTTCACCTACACATCTGCCAATGTGGTATACTGCATCCTCTGTACCCGTTGTGGCCTCCTCTACATCGGGGAAACCAAACAGAGGCTTGGGGACCGCTTTGCAGAACACCTGCGCTCAGTTTGCAACAAACAACTGCACCTCCCAGTCGCGAACCATTTCAACTCCCCCCTCCCATTCCTCAGACGACATGTCCATCCTGGGCCTCCTGCAGTGCCAGGACGATGCCACCCGAAGGTTGCAGGAATAGCAACTCATATTCCGCTTTGGAACCCTGCAGCCCAATGGCATCAATGTGGATTTCACAAGCTTCAAAATCTCCCCTCCCCCAACCGCATCCCAAAACCAGCCCAGCTCATCCCCGCCTCCCTAACCTGTTTTTCCTCTCACCTATCCCCTCCTCTCACCTCAAGCTGCACCCCCACCTCCTAACTACTAACCTCATCCCACCCCCTTGACCTGACCGTCCTTGCTGGACTGACCTATCTCCTCCCTACCTCCCCACCTACACTCACCTTTACTGGCTCCATCCTCGCCTCTGACTTGTCTGTCTCCTCTCCACATATCCTCTCCTCTATCCATCTTCTGTCTGCCTCCCCCTCTCTCCCTATTTATTTCAGAACCCTCTTCTCCTCCCCTATTTCTGATGAAGGGTCTAGGCCCGAAACATCAAGCTTTCCTGCTCCTATGATGCTGCTTGGCCTGCTGTGTTCATCCAGCTCCACACCTTGTTATCACTAACATAAGTCCCACCTGCCTGCACTTGGCTCATATTCCTCCAAAGATTTTTTATTCACATACTTAACTAAATTTTTTCTTTTAAATATTGTAACTGTACCCACATCCACCACTCCGTCTTCAAGTTCTTTCCACAGACTAACCACCCGTCTTTTTCGAGTCTCTCTCTTCTCAGCTTAAAAATTTGCCCCCTCGTCTTGAAATCCCACACCGTAGAGAAAAAACGCCTACCATTCACCTTATCTATACCCGTTATGATTTTATAAGCCTCTATAAAAAGGTCACTTCTGAACCTCCTGCGCTCCAGTGAAAAAAAGTCCTATTCTTTCCAGTGTATTTTTATATCTCAAACTCAGCAACATCTTGGTAAATCTTTTCTCAGCAATTTAATATCTTTCCTATAGCAGGGAAACCAGAACTGCAGACAGTACTCCAGAAGAGGCCTCATCAACGTCCTCATGCGACCTCAACATGACATCCTAACGTCTGTGCTCAAAAATCTGAGCAATGAAGGCAAGTGTGCTAAATGCCTTATTAACCACCCTGCCTACCTGTGATGCAAACTTCTAAGAATTATGCACGTGAACTCCGAGGTCTTTGTTCGACAACACAATGCTGTGCTATTAACTGCACAAGTCCTGCCCTTGTCTGCTTTACCAAGATTGAACTCCCTCACATCTGTCATTTCTGAGCCCATTGACCCAATTGATCAAGATCTCTTTGTAATCTCAGACAACCTTCTTCATTGTCCACTATTCCACCAATTTTGGTATCTTCCACAAACCTACTAACCCTGTCTTTTATATTCTTATCTAAATCATTTATATAAGTGACAAACACAAGTGGACCCAGCATTGATCCCTGTGGAAGACTGGTGGTCACAGACCTCTTATGGTTCAAGTTTATTCACTGTTTATTTTATACAGATGAAAATTACACAGTACATACCCGGAGATACTCTTCCAAATTGTGTATGGTGACAACCGTATCCTTCCCTCCTTTTTTCAGTTCAACACTGGCATATCCAGGTAGTGTGAAGTCCAGACCAAGATCTTCCACAGAGCAGCCATTCATATTGAGGCTTTCCAGAGCCTGTTGAAGACATTCTTTGCTCTATCAAGAGATCCATATTGACAACATTAAATCTAATCTTGTTATATGCTCTAAATACCTGCCCTTGGTAACTTCAAAGTTTTAATTTTCCACAAAATGTACACGGGATGTTTAAAGATAAAATAACTAAGTCAAAACCTCCTTGGAGATCGACCATGGAAGATCAGATGGCCATCCGTCAAACTCAGCCAAGTCTGCAAATTAGGTCACTACAGCACGGCAAGTCAAGAACTAAACAGCAAGTTCATTGGGAACTTAGCAAATGTGCATTTCTGAAAATGAAAACATACTACCTGTTAAGCAACCTGATATTCATTTCGGTCAACAAATGCAACTCAGTTGATGATAATTTGTTGCAAAACAAATCTGGAAAAATCAAAACTGGACTAATTTCTAAGATGAGGGTTGATTAGAGTTTGTCTCATTGGGATATGCCAAGTGACAGGCTGTTTCCCAAAATGCCATGCAAGAAAAACAAGTCTTGGTAGTCAAACCAATGAATGAGAATACTTTGAGTCAGAGCTGCACAGACCCTTCAGTCCAACTCGTCCATGCTGACCAGGTACCCTAAATTAATCTAGTCCCATCTGTCAGCATTTGGCCCACATCCCTCTAAACTCTTCCTATACCCATCCAGATACTTTTTAGATGCTGTTATTGTACCAGCCTCCACCACGTTTTCTGGCAGCTCATTCCATACACGCACCACCCTGTGTGAAAAAGTTGCCCCTTTTAAATCTTTCTCCTCTCATCTTAAACCTATGCCTTCTAGTTTTGGACTCCCCTATCTGGGAGCTGCAGAATACTAAATGAGTATTTTGCATCTGTTTACAGTGGAAAAGGATATGGAAGATAATGTATGGAAATAAATAGCAACATCTTGAAAAACGTCCATATTTCAGACTGTGGTACCTGATGTCTGAAAGACCTTGGTTATTCACTCGATCCAGGCCCGTCATGATTTTATAAATCTTTAAGATCACCCCTCAGTCCCCGCTCCAAGGAAAATAGCCCCAGCCTGTTCAGCCTCTCCCTCCTGCTTAAATCCTCCAACTCTGCCAACATCCTCGTAAACTTTTTCCAAACCCATTCTAGTCTCACAACATCCTTCCTGTAGCAGGGAGACCAAAGTGGCCCAACCAACGTCCCGTACAGCCGCAACATGACTTCCCAACTCCTATACTCAGTGCACTGACCAATAAAGGCAAGCGTACCAAAACTATCCTGTCTACTTGCAACTCCACTTTCAAGGAACTATGAACCTGCACTCCAAGGTCTCTTTATTTAGCAACATTCGCCAGGACCTGACAAGTACATGGGTCCTGCCCTGATTTGCCTTTCCAAAATGCAGCACTCCACATTTATCTAAATTCAACTCCTTTGCCACTCCTCAGCCCATATAATCAAGATCCAATTGTTCCGAGGTAACCTTCTAGCCTGTCTACTACACCTCCACTCTTATTAACTGTACCCCCTACATTCACATCCAAACCATTTAACATAAATGATGAAATGCAGTGGACCCAACATCAATCTTGTGGCACACCGCTGGTCACAGGTCTCCAGTCTGAAAAGCAACCCTCCACCACCACCCTCTGTCTTCTACCTTCGAGTTAGTTCTGTATCTAAATGTCTATTTCTCCCTGTATTCCGTGTGAACCTTGTCAAATGCCTTACTGAAGCCCATATAGATCACATCCATCACTCTGCACTCATCATTCCTCTTTGTTACTTCTTCAAAAAACCTCAAGTTATGAGACACAATTTCCCCACACACAAAGCCATGTTGACTATCCCTAATCAGTTCCTGCCTTTCCAAATACATGTAAATCCTGTTCCCCAGGATTCCCTCCAACAACTTGCCCACCACTGATATCAGGCTCACTGGTCTATAGTTCCCTCGATTTTCTTACCACCTTTCTTAAATAGTGGCACCATGTTAGCCATCCTCCAAGTCTTCTGGCACCTCACCTTTGACTATTGATGAGACAAATATCTCAGCAAAGGGCACAGTAATCACTTCCCTAGCTCCCCGCAGGGTTCTGGATACACCTATCAGGTCCTGGGGATATATCCACCTCAAGACGTCCAGTACCACAACCTCTGTAGTATGGACATTTTTCCAGATGTCGCCATTTATTTCCATGCGCTCTCTATCTTCAAATCCTTCTCCACAGTAAACTCTGATGCAAAATACTTGTTTAATATCTCCATCTCCACACAGACGGCCTTGCAGATCTTTAAGAGGTCCTATTCTCCTTTGTTACCCTTCTGCCCTTAATGTAGTTGTCGGATCCCTTTGGATTCTCCTTAACCCTACTTGCGAAAGCTATCTCATGTCCCCTTTTGCCCACCTGATTTCCCTCCTAAGCATACCCCTACTGTCTTTATACTCTTCGAGAGATTCACTCGATGTCTGCTGTCGATACCTGACATATGCTTCCTCCTTTTTCTTGACCAAAACCTCAATTTCTCCAGTCATCCAGCATTCCCTACAACTACCAGCCTTGCCCTTCACCCTAACAGGAACATACTGTCTCTGGACTGTCATTATCTCATTTTTGAAGGCTTCTCATTTTCCAGCTGTCCTTTTACCTGCAAAGATCTGGCTCCAATCAACTTTTGGAAGTTCTTGCCTGATAACGTCAAAATTGGCATTCCTCCAATTTAGAACTTCAACTTTTAGATCCGATGTATCTTTTTCCATTGCTATTTTAAAACTAATAGAATTATGGTCAGTGGCCCCAAAGTGTTCCCTCACTGACGCCTCATATCATCTGCCCTGCCTCATTTCCCAACAATAGGTCAAGTTTTGCACCTTCTCTAGTAGGTACATCCACATCCTGAATCAGAAAAGTTTCTTGTACATGCTTAAATTCCTCTACATCCAAGCCCTTAACACTATGGCAATCCCAGTTGATGTTTGGCAAGTTAAAATTCCCTTCTATAACCACCTGATTATTCTTACAGATGAGAGATGTCCTTACAAATTTGTGATAAGTGAACATGCTTCTTCAGGAGCCTTAAATGCATACAATGTTTCTCAAATTTAGAACAGCAAATATGGAGAACTGAAAGTACAAGGCAAGGTAGCCCAGTAAGCTGCTCAATTTTCTCCATGAATTTCTCGAACATGGAAGTGCTCGTTTGTGTGAACAGGCACACTAGGATAATGTTTTAGGGGAAGAGAGAGAGATGGTTTGTTAAGGGAGTTGAATTTATGAAGCACAGATAAGCAATAATGGCACTAACCCATCATATTTAGTTTAACTGCCTACATGCTGCAACCGTAATCAAACAAAACTGCCCTTTGTTTTAAGTCAGATATTCTTTTACACGGAATACAAGAAATGCACTTGTCTCAGGTGTAAGGATACAGGGTGCCAGGAGGCAAAATGGTTAAATTGACATTTTTCATTCTTACCTGTGATCTGTCCTGCTCTAATTTCTTCTTTTGTTTTATGATATCCTCAAGATGACAAATTGACTTTGCTACAACTGGATCAATGTTGAAAAGGTCATGAGAGCAGAGGGAAATTTCTTGCCGCAGCATCCATTTGTAAAATGATAGGCTAAGAGGCAAATCCAACTGCTCAAAACAAATGGTGGTGGTGGGGGATGGGGGTAGTGAACAAGAGAGAGGAAAAAAAAAGTGAGTGAACCAGAGCGAGCATGACAGAGAGAGAAAGACAGCAAGAGCAAGAGGGGCATAGGCAGCCAGGGCAGGAGGGAGGAGGGAAAAAAAATAGTGAAATTACTTCCACACAATAAACAGACTTTCACAACTTCAATGTACACATACCTTTTCCCAATTCTGGAACAGTCTGCTTTACAGTTTCATTAAAATCAGTCATCGCAAATCTGCAATGTATATTGCAGTGATATGCACCACAGGAAAAAAAATCCCAAATCTCAAGGTTGAATGCAGGCATGCAGTGCAGTCTTATGAATGTCCAGTTTAAAATCTATTACGTAGTTCCATCATATACACCTTAAATAAGCAGAACTGATCTTGAACAGAATAAAAGCACAGTAATGTAAACTTGTGGTTCAATGAGATGATTTTTACACTAAATTGCAAAGTCATCTCTGAATATCTATATTAAAAATTCCAAAACTGAATGCATCCCCCCCACCCCATTACAAAGGTCTCCATGATGTATATAGTCAGTTTGCCAACACCATTGGCAGGACATGGCCATCACTGTTAGTTATGGAATGTCTTAGTCCTACGTATCATTTGTTGTTTATGTTGTTTTACATAACTCCATGGATTCACTACACTAAGAAGAAATTTCTCAAGTCACTTGACACCAGGTTTATAGTCTAAAAGGTTGATTTGAAACCACAAGCTTTTGGAGCATAGCCCCTTCGTCAGGTCAAGGTGAGAGGGAAGCACACAGAACTCAGAATTTATCGACAGAAAGATCAAAACATCATACAAATGGCATGAATGAAGTGTCGAATAATAAGACTCTGCAGGTGACCAAGAGTATCAGACCGTGTGAATAAAGTGTCAACAGCTGAAAAACAAGTGAAGGGATGACCTGTAAGCCGATTAAACGAGACAGAGATATAATTACAAAAAAAAATTAAAAATAAGGTGGTGCTGGAGACAAACCAAATGATTGGAATAACATGATAGATATGAGACTCGCACACCGAGGGTCTAACCAAAGTAATAAGTAATCATTTGGTGCCTTGAATGGACGTTGCAGGGGGGAGAAAAGTGGCACCAAACAAACCTTCCACATCAGACAGGGGTTCACCTGCACATCCATCAACGAGATCTATTGCATCTGCTGCTCCCGATGTGGCCTCCTCTACATCGGTGAGATCAAGCGGAGGCTCGAACACCACTTTGTAGAGCACCTGCGCTCTGTTTGCGACAAATGACAACACCTTCTGGTCGCAAACCATTTCAACTGCCCCTCCCACTCCCTGGACAACATGTCCATCCTGGGCCTTCTCCAGTATCACAATGAAGCCAACTGGAAACTGGTAGTGCAGCACCTCATTCTGCCTTGGGGGCGTACAACCTAAATGTGGACTTTACCAGTTTGAAAATCTTCCCATCCCTGGCCCAACCCTCCCTCTCATCGCTGCCTCCTTGACCTGACACAACCTGTCGATCTTCTCTCCCACCTATCCGCTCCTCCCACCTCACTGACCAATCCCCACCACTCCCTACCTGCATTCACCTATCACCATCCCACCTATCTTCCCCAGCCCCGCCCCTCCTCTCTATTTTGGAGCTCCCTTCCCCCATTTCTGAAGAAGGGTCCTGACCCAAAACGTCAACTTTCCTGCTCCTCTGATGCTGCGTTCCTCCAGCACCACACTTATCTCTGACTCCAGCATCGGCAGTTCTTACTATCTCCAGTTTGTTTTGGATGCTTATACTTTTTTAATCAAGTCTCCATCTCACTTTTACCTCTTGTCTTGCATATCTAACATGAAGACAAAAATATTTATTCATTACTTCTGTCATTTATCTATTAACTTCCCATTCTCACTCTCTAGAGGATCAACTCTCCCTTAAACACTTGTACAAACGCCTGCTACCCATTTTTAGAATTCTAGCTAGCTTCTTCTTAACACTCTAGTTCATATTCTGCAACATCTTATTAATTTTCGACCACAAAAACTCAATTGATCCCTTCTCGTCAGCCAATTCATTTCAGCTGACTCAACTTTCATGTCCATAGTTACCCTGATTTATCTTGAAAACACTGGTCCGAGACCACTCTTCTTTCTAAGCCAGATTCTAAAATTCAATTGCATTGGTGCTGCTACTCGAGGTGTCTTTACACTGAGGTCAGTAGCTAACCCTGTGACATTACATAAAAGGGAGCCACCCTGTCCACAAGAGAAAATCTTAGTCAATATTTGACATGTGTGGCACAAATATTATGACACGCTTATGATATGGAGCTAGACTTGAACCCACAAGCTTCTGGATTCTGGGACACAACTGCACCAGGCTCAAAGATTGCTACAAGGAAACTCAACGAGCCAGATACATCCTTTATAAAGTGTTTGTTACTGAAGCAATCCATGTTCAAATACAGCAAGACCTGAACAATATTCAGGCTTGGGGTGAATACCCACATAATGCCAGGCAATGACCATTTTTAATACAAAACAATTTAGCACACTGCCCCTTGACATTCAATGGCATTACAATCACGGAATCCCTCACTATCAACATCCTGGGAATTACCATTGACAAGAACTCAACTGGACTAGTCATATAAATACAGGGGCTGAAACAGCAGGTCAGAGTCTAGGAATCCTGCAGCGAGCAACTCTGATGACTCCCAAATCCCATCCACCACCCACAAGGGACAAGTCAGGAGTCTGACAGGTACAGCTCCAACACCATCCAGGACAAAGCAAATTACTTGACAGGCACCTCAAAAGATCTACACACTGTTGCTACTGACCACCAGTGGTACTATCTACAAGATGCATTGTAGATATTCACCAAGGTTCCTTAGACAACACCTTCCAAACACACAACCATTACCATCTAGAAGGACAAGAGTAGCAGATATACAGGAACAACGCCACTTGCAAGCTCCCCTCCAAGCTACTCACCATCTTGACTTGGAAATATATCACCATTCCTTCAGTGTTGCTGGGTCAAAACCCTAGAATTCTCTATAGGACACTGTGGGTCCACCTACAGCACATGGACTGCAGCAGTTCACGGAGGCACCTCACCACCACCACATTCTCCAGGACAACTAGGGTTGGCTAATAAACAGCTCATGCAGTGGTGTCCACATCCCATAAGTGATTTTAAAAAAAAGGATAGGGGAGTGGTGATAAATTTGGAAGTTGTGTAAAGGTCCGCATTTTTCTGTAAATTTCTGATCAACATATGATTAGAATTGCTAGTCACAAAGTATATCGACAAGTAGATGAATCAATGTTGCTGCAAGAGGCTTTCCTGGTACCAATAACACAAATGCCTCCAGTGGAGTTTAATGTGGGAAACTGTGATCTTGAATGCTTTGGCAGGAGGAACAGAACAGCAGCATACTATTTAAATGGTGACTCAGCACTCAGAGGTACATGGGATCAGAGTACCTGGTACATGCCGCAAGACATTTGAAATTACTGGCTCTGCCCACAAGCTATGACAAATTGAACGTTGCCATTTATTGCAAGGGGAAGGGAACACAAGTCTGAAAGATTTGCTGCAATTACACAGGACTTTGAGGTGACCGTATCTGGAGTAAGTGCAGTTTTGATGATGTTATTTGAAAAGGAACTCAACAGCATAAGAAACAGTTCAGAAATGGTTCTACTGAATCATTCTTGGGAGTTTTTAAATTCATTTGTGGGATGTGAGTGTCAGTGGCTGGGCCCAGCATTTATTCCTGTCCTTGAGGGGGTGGTGGCGAGCTACTTTCCTAAACCGCTGTAGTCCACGTGCCATGGGTTGACTGACATTGCCATGAGGGAGGGAATTCCAGGATTTTGACCCAGTGACAGTAAAGGAACGGTAATATATTTCCAAGTCAGGATGGTGAGAGGCTTGGAGGAGAACTTGCAGGTGGTAGTGTTCCCTTGTATTTGCTACCCTCGTCCTTCCAGATGGAAGTGGTTGTGGGTTTGGAAGGTGCTATTGAGGATATTTCGTGATTTTCTGTCGTGCATCTTGTGGATAGTACACACTGCCGCTACTGAGTATTGGTGGAGGACGGAGTGGATGCTGTACCGATCAAGGGGGCTACTTTGTCCTGGACGGTGTCAGGCACGAGTGCAGTTAGAGCTGCACCCATCTAGGCAAGTGGGGAGTATAAAGTTTTGGCAAAGATCTATTGTTCAGGCTGTGGGTGAGGTTGTTGACTTGCTCACTCAGCTGGCTTGTTTTCATTCAGACATTTCGTCACCATGCCAAGTGACATCATGAGGGGAGCCTCCGATGAAGCGATGTTATTCTATTCCCCCTGGAATTTATACTGTCCAGTCCGTTATGGTGAGCACTGTCATTTCTGGTTTTGATCTGTATGGGTTTGTATATGGGGTCCAATTCTATATGTTTGTTGACTGCATTACGGATGGAGAACCACGCCTCTAGGAATTCCCGTGCGTGTCTGTGTCTGGCTTGGGCTACTACAGTTACATTGTCCCAGTTAAACTGATGGCCTTCATTGTCTTGAGTGTACCGATATTAAGGAGAGTTCATTGTGTCATTTTGCTCTAGTTGATATTCGTGTATTCCGACGGCTTGTTTTCTTCCTGTCTGTCCGATGTAATGTTTGTGGCAGTCGTTGCATAGTATTTTGTAAACCACGTTGGCTCTACATGTTGTGGGAATGGGGCCTATAATCCTTGAGAGTATTTTACGTACAGTGGCTGTGGGCGTATGGTCTACCATAATTACCATTGGTCTTAGGAGTCTTGTTCTCAGTTCCAATATGTCCTTGACATAGGACAGTGTGGCCAATGTGTTAGGGCTTACCGTGTCCAGTTGTTGTCTGGGCTTACAAGGATTAAAGACCTCATTCTCACAACATGCAGAACCAATGTGGTTTACAAAATACCATGCAACGACCGCCACAAACATTACATCGGAGACACAGGAAGGAAACTAGCCATCAGAATACATTAACATCAACTAGCATCAAAACGACACGACGAGCTCTCCTTAATATCGATACACTCCGACAATGAAGGCCATTAACTTAACTGGGACAAAGTAACCATAGTAGCCCAAGCCAAACATAGACACACGCAGGAATGCCTAGAGGCATGGTTCTCCACCCGTAATGCAATCAACAAACAGAACTGGACCCCATATACAAACCCACACAGATCAAAACCGGAAATGACACTACTTGCAATAACAGACTGGACAGTGTAAATTCCAAGCGGAAAATAACATCGCTTCATCGGAGGCTCCACTCATGTTGTCACCTGGCATGGCGGTGAAACGTCTGAATGAAAAACCAGCTTGGCAAGCAAGTCAACAACCTCAAGTGGGGAGCATTCCATCACACTCCTGACTTGTCTTGCAGATTCTGAACAGGCACTAGGGAGACAGGTGGTGAATTACTCACTGCACTATTCCTAGTCCCTGACCTGCTGTCTTAGCCACTACGTTTATGTGGCAAGTCTAGTTGAGCTCCTGGTCAATGGTAACCCCCAAGATGTTGATAATGGAGGATTCAGTGATGGTAACACCACTGAATGTCAATGGGGCAGTGATTAAATTGTCTTTTGTCGATGGTCATAGCCTGGCATTTGTGTCACACAAATGTTACTTGCCACTTGTCAGCCCAAGCCTGAATATTGTCCAGATCTTGTTGCATTTGGATACAGACAGCTACAGTGCGAGTTGCTGCGAACAGTGCTCAACAGTGCACAATCATTGTCAAACATCCCTGTTTCTGACTGTATGTTGGAAGGAAAATCATTAAATGAAGCAGCTGAAGATGGGTGGGCCTCGGACACTACCCTGAGGAACTCCTGCAGAGGTGTCTTGGAGCTGAGATGATGGACCTCTGACAACCATGATCATCTTCCTAAGTGCCAGGTATGATTTTAACCAGTGGTGAGTTTGCCCCATACTCAGACTACTTGGGCAATTTTCCACATTGTCGGGTCCATGCCAGTATTCTAACTGTAGGAAGAACTTGGCTAGGGGAGCAGCAAATTCTGGAGCACAAGTCTTCAGTACTATTGCCAGAATATTGTCAGGGCTGTAGCCTTTGCAGTATGCAACCATCTTGACATCATGTCCAGTGAACAAATTGGCTGAAGACTGGTATCCGTGATGCTGGGGACCACTGGAGGAGGCAGAGTTGGATCATCCACTCAGCACTTCCAGCTGAAGATTGCTGCAAAAGCTTCAGCCTTATCTTTTGCACTGATGTGCTGGGCTGGGCTGGGCTCTTCCATTGTTGAGGATGGGGATATTTGTGCAGCCTCCTCCTCCAGTGAGTTGTTAAATTGTCCTACACCATTAACTGACTGGATGTGGCAGGACTGCAAGGCTTAGATATGAACTGCTGGTTGTGGGATCACTTAAATGTACCACTTGCTGCTTATGCTGTCTGGTGTGCAAGTCGTCCTGTTTGGTGACTTCACCAGGTTGATACCTCATCTTCAGGTATGCCTGGTGCTGCTCCTGGCATGCCCTCCTGTACTCTCCACTGAACCAGGGTGGACGCTGGGAAGTTGTTTCTGTTAGGTGGGGAGACTAGGACCCGTGGGCACAGCCTTAGAATTAAAGGGGGTCAATTTAGAACGGAAATGAGGAGACATTTCTTCAGCCAGAGAGTGGTGGGCCTGTGGAATTCATTGCCACGGAACGCAGTGGAGGCCGGGACGTTAAATGTCTTCAAGGCAGAGATTGATAAGTTCTTGATCTCGCAAGGAATCAAGGGCTACGGGGAGAGCACGGGTAAGTGGAGTTGAAATGCCCATCAGCCATGATTAAATGGCGGAGTGGACTCGATGGGCCGAATGGCCTTACTTCCACTCCTACGTCTTATGGTCTTATTCCCTGGCTCCATGGTAATGACTGAGTGGGGGATATGCCGGTCCATGTGATTACAGGTTATGGAAGAGTTGTGAAATTCTGCTGCTGTTTAGCTTATCGTGAGGAATATTGAACAAGTTGGTTTGACATGCATTTAAGTTTGGAAAAAGGTGAAAAATGATTGAAACGTACAAGATTCAGAAGAAAGTTAATAGAACTGCACAGAGAGTGTCCTTTTTTTCCTTCATGCGGGTCTTTCCTATGGCATTCCAATTCTAGATTAAAGCCAAACTGAAATGTGTAAGCTATGTTAACTATAACAATTACACCTGACAGTTTAAGGAAACTCCAGAAACTGCTTCATAAAACAATCTCTCCAGCCCCAATTTCTACATCATTTTAATATTGCTTACAGTGGAAAAACATTACTACCAACTTAAAAATCTGCAATCAAATGATGCTTATTACAAATTGTATGCAGACTCATACAGTAGTTACCAGTAAAACATACCAATCGAAAGTCCATGATTGCTTTGGCCAAAAACTTGCCCAAAAATCGCAATTTCATTTTCACTTTAGCCACATGTGCTGGCTTTGTATTCCTTCCGAAAGGGACAGGGAAAAGGCCCCGTGGATTATGGATGTATCTGGTCCCTTCTTGGCTACCTAACAACACAATTAAGGTAGTTAGCTGACAAGCAATTTTATCCTTGCTTCAAAACAGTTCTGAATAACTGTTCACAATACAGCTGGTATTGGCTGAGAAACAGGTTAAGAATAAAGCAAGGCCATAAGAATCCAGAAAAGGTTGACACACAAGCATTACAGTCAGAATCAGGCAGGGTCTGCATATAGCCAGTATTGCAACACACCAGGATTTAAGCATTTGTAGAAATGATCAGCAGCTTTTAGTTCAAAACCTCATGTAAATGTGACAATATTGTTACCATACAAGTTATCATGAGCACTAATTTTATATTAGTTAGCTGCCAAATGTAGGTTTCTGTTACACCTTGATGCTTGTGTAAAGTTATTCATTTTAACTTAGTTAATTCAAACTGCACGTGTTTCATCAGAATTATGCAGCTTAAGAGGAAGGAATGAGAGTATAAAAATGGTTATGGTAACTCAAAGCATTGTTAAGTAAATGTCAGGCACTAAAGCTTGGAATATCTTGTTTAGATTAGTTCATGAAGCTGTATATTTTGCTAGCACCAATTCAGACAGACTGCAGCAATGAACAAAAATCGAGAAAGGCAACTACAGTGCAAGCTACCAACCAATTACAAGATCACCAATATTTCATGGATCACTGAAGAGAAAACTCAATTGCTTTTGTTGGGTACATCCTCAGCATTTCAGACTATTTTTAGAATACAAGTGCATTTGTGGAACAAAAAACACATTCACCAAATGTCAAAAGCCTCATGTTCATTTAAGCAAATAATGGCAGATACTGGAAAACCATAATAAAAACCATAGTTGCTAGACCCAAGTTTCCACCATTTTCAGTTTTACTTACTTTAATTAGCAAAATAAAAACTTTGTATAATGAAACAGTAATTCCAAGCTTCATAATATGATCACAACCACTTTTGTTTTAAGTTGCATTCATTAGCTGGCTGCAGGTAAAAAGGATGAGTTTATTATTATTTTCACAATTTTATTGGACAGATTGTACCTTTAGGATGGGACAGTGTGACTTCATCTCCCCGCCACAGACCCAGGTCAGCTCTCTGCAGTTCCTGAGATACAAGTGCATAGAATTCCAACGTTGGACCTAGGCCCGTCCCAACCTAAGGAAAATGTTAGCTGGTTTTAGAAAAGTTGAAGTGACGGTTAAGTTATCATTAACAGGATTAAAATAATTGGGCACAACAAATACACAAAAATTATAAATTCTGACTAAATGTGAATCAAAGTTAGGCTTACTTCATTTTCATATTGAATCTCCAACATTGCCCGTGAACTTCCTAAATCCTGCATTACCGATTCTGCTTGTTTTAACAATTCTTCCCTGTTCACAGTACGCTGCAGGGGGAATTAAAAGAATTAACAGTTGGAATAGAATTATCTCCTAAGGCCTATTGAAAGAATGATGATTGTTTAAAACTCCTTTGCCAATTTTCTAAAGAGATGGACTGAACACCGGAGTACATTTTTAGATGGATCATTTTCAGTGAAGCAGCTAAATATTTTGGAGACCATATGACATTGGTGGGCAGCACCTAAGAATGAGTTTGACTTTGGCCGAAATATCCAAAATAGCAGAATCCCCAATAATTTCCCTTGTATAAATCAGGGGGAATCCAGGAAATTTTGCTGTAATTTGTACTAGCCCCCAGATTACTAGATTATTTGAGTTCACAGATAACCAACTGATTATCATACACCTATCAGGTTAGCATGGCCTTGAGAAATCTCTCTGAATTGGCACTAAGTAAAGCATATGTTAAATTCTTTCTGAAATGCTCTGCATATTTCTGCTCACACAATGACAGAAAACGTTTGCCAGTTTACCACCTCCTGTCCAAGGATTCCCACACACAGCAGTTTACCTCCACTTCACTCAATCTAGTCGACTGCATTTGCTGCTCTCAACGTGGGCTCCTCTATACTGGAGAGAGAAAGCGTGGACTGGGCGACCATTTTGCAGAACACCCACGTTCTGTCCACAAAAATGGCCCTGTGCTTCAGTTACCTGCCATTTCAACACTAGAGTGTTCCTGGCTAACATTGGTGTCTTGGGTTTGCTGCAGTGCTCCAGCGAGATTCAATGCAAGCTGGAAAAACAGGACCTCAATTTCTGCTCGAGAACCCTGCAGCCTTCAAGATTCAATATCCTGTTAATTCATTTTTGGGTGTGAACACCACCTTCCATCTCCTTCACTCACCCCACACATGTCGTGATATGGCTGCTTTCAGCACAGCCAGATTTTCTTTTTCTTATGGTCTGCATTATCAGGCTTCTCGCCCATCTGCTCACTCCTCTCCTGCACCCCCATGCCTGTCACCACCCTTTCTTAGCTATTATCAGTGCTGAACGGTCACTGGACTGGAAATGTTAATTCTGCTTTCTCTCCACAGATGTTGCCAGATCTGAGTTTCTCCAGCAATTTGGAAAAGGATTCTTCTTCTTCTATGGAGGGAGAGGACTACAGTGTGGCAAAATGATTTGGTGATGGTGATCAAAGTACTAGTGAAAACGCAATAAAGGGTCTGCAAAATAAAATCACGAGAAGGTTTTCCCTCATGAGTGAAGAGACCTACATTCAAGTCTCGCTGAAATAACAAATTCCTAAAAGAAAATTCCCTGCAGTAGTCACCTACAAGGATTATATTAAACTTGCAAAGTCTAGTGTCTCCAAAAATAGAACAATTTCTCTAAGTTTTGTTGAATGTCACGTTGAAAAATATCAGTTACAACTTTTTCAAAATTTGTTTTATTAATCTCTGCAGCATGTACGTTGCCTCATCAGCACGCAGGTACGTATTGACAGCAGTTAAGTGGGTCATCCTTGACTATCTTGCCATGCCGTAGAAAGCTGACTGATGTTAGCTCTTCTCCCTTCAAGTGACATAATGAGCAGGAATACACCAGAAGCTAACATTTTTGATTGTACTTTTCCCCTAAACACACTTGTTTCTGGTAGCTTTTCAACATTAATAAAATATTATAGAGAAGCACTTTCAGTCTTGCATGCCAGTCCAGAAATTAACGAAAGGACTAAAATAGCAGAATTAGTCTTTCAGTTCATCATGGTTTTCTTTTTAGACAATATTTTTAGAATTACATACATATTACAGGTAACAGCAGATAGTACAAAGCTCAAGTAACAGTAAAAAAAAACTGTCATGTTAAGCTGCAATACAGGCATTTACCTTTTTCCGATCCAAACGGGGAGCAACTCTGCTATCTTGCGAATCAGACTGATTGATTTCTGGGTTAGTATCTAGTAATCTCTGCATGGCTCGATCTCGATCAAACGCAGTCACATAGAACAGCATTTGCCGTGTGTCGAATGGGAAAAAAAATGGGCTAAAAAAAACAAAGATCATTGGTGACCTGATTTTTAAATTCAGAAGAAAAAAATTACAAGTCATTTAAATTCTTTACTGTTCTTGTTAAGCCAAACTCAGGACAAATTATCTTCAACTGGAGTCTCATTTACTACTTCCCATCCCTTTCCTCAGCAGAAAAAGGAGATGCCATTGCACTGAAAACCAATTCGAAGTTACAGTAGGATGTATTCTGACCTTGCAGTTGAAAGACAATGTTGTTAGCTTTAACACATCACCCGAGCTGCAGTTATCCTGGACTGTATAGTTTCCTGAAATTTCTGATATTATGTGAAACGTCCTACGAACTATCTGAATAACAAAGAACAACAACAGTACAGGAACAGGCCCTTTGGCCCTCCAAGCCTGCACCGCCATATGGTGCCCCTCCATTCTAAAACAGTGTTCATTTGCAGGATCCGCATCACTCTATTCCTTTTCGATCCACGTATACGTCCAAGAGCTTCTCAATATATATTGAATTTGCTGTTTAATACGGTCATGAAATCCAATTAGAAGTTTATTTTTTGTGCAACCTTCAGGAATGTAACTTGGTAATTCCGCTTAAACTCCGCAAAATATATTGGATTAACCTTACAGGGCTCTCCAAACTACCTGGGTCTTAGGGAATTCCATGTGATTTCAACTATTCAGTTGACAACACAATATAAATTCAGGTTACTTTATAAAAGGCTAAGTAAATGGGGGAGAAAACCACAATACTAATCTTTGTCTTTTTGAAGACAACATTCAAAGTCTAAATATAGCTATGTATTACAAATGTTTTTCACATTGTTAACTTACTTATCGATCTACGTGGTAGATGGCTGTTTTTATTCCAGTATTGAACAGCAAATTCTATATTTAAACTAGATTGGAACATTGTCCAAGTATATCTGCTACAAGGGAAATGAAATAATTCGACTCCATAATTTTACAAATCAACTCTGAACTTCTAGCCATAAATTCATTCATTTTGTGAATGAATTTAAGCTAAGTCAGTCAGGAATGGTAGGGAACTGACATGGCTGCAAAGCAATATGAAGAACCAGATTATGTTCTTCACCCCAAGTTACCTTCCCACCTAAATGAACTGTGGTACAATTTTCTCCTTCTTGCAGTGCTTTCTTCCTGCATCAGCATTATTCAATTTTTAATGAAATGTGCAGTGCATTCCACATTCAGTGACAAGTTCATGCATAAAAGTTATTCATAGACAACTGAAAATCAGAACTTGAAAATCTTTGTATAAAACCTAGCAATTAATTCATTAAACAGGATTAATCTAGTGGCAGAGGAGAAGGGAAGTAATGAGGTTTATTCCATACCAGGTCCTTCCCAATTCAGTCAACCAAATTGGTATATTTCCCGTCATAATAACCAGGGGATCTTGAAGTTGACGGTTAGCCTTTGCAGTTAGTTTGCTGTTAATCAATTCATTTGTTGGGATAATCTCTTTACACACTGCATTCTGTAAACAAGAAATCAAAATTTTAAAAGTGCGCATACATATCGAATATAGAGGTACAACTCAACAGCAAAATGCATGCTCTGAACAATGATTGCAATACCTTACCATGCTCCACATCACATGAGATGCTAGAGGAAGGGTAGTTCAGCATCTGCTCACCCATTTCTGAAACATATCCTTAAAACTTTCATAACTTAAATCAAAATGTTGATTCAATTATTACATCTTTCAAAATCTGAAATGGGAAGATGGACTAATGCTTTGTGTGGGAATTAGAGTGTACCCTTTCTGAAACTTCGCACGCAGCGTTATGGAATAACATACTGACATTTAACATCAAAAACTAATCCACAAGATTTTAAAGGAGGATGATTTAGGGGAAAGTTAAAATAAAACTGTCATCTTCAGTTGTCCAATACTCAAGGGCAAAAAGAAATCCATTGGCACAGGGAAAACTCATTGTACTCACCAATTGCTCACTATAAACATAATCAGTTAGGAAACCAAGGTGAAGGTCTCAGGTTATTGTGACTTGCACAATGAAAATGAAAGTGAAAACGAATCACAAATGAAACGGCTCATGATTCGGAGACTAAAAGGGCTTTACATACTATTTATTCTTTTTGGGGATGTAGGCATCAGTGAAAAGGTCAGCTTTCGTTGCTCATCACTCGCTGACCTTGAACACAGTGGCTTGCTGGGCCATTTCAAAGGGCAGTTAAGTATCATCCAATTAATTGAACTTATTTAAAACATAAACAGAAACTGCTGGAGAAACTCAACAGATCTGGCAGTATCTGTGCAGAAAAAGCAGACCCAATGTTTCTGGTCCAGTGACCCTTCATCACAACTGGACTGCCATCCTTCCCTTAGTAATTCATATGTGCATTCTGATGAAGGGTCACTGGGCATAATGTTGACTCTGCTTTCTCTCCACAGATGTTGTCAGCTTCTGCAGCAACTTCGGTTTTCTTTTCAGATTTCCAGCATCAGCAGTTCCGGGATTTATTTTAAATTAAGTTCTACTAGCTGCTATAAACTTCCAAAATGTACAAGTGCACCACACAGACAACTCCACATGGTAATGTTGAATTTCTTCAGGGCAGCACGGTGGCTCAGCGGTTGGCACTGCTGCTCCACAACACCAGGAACTCTTATTCAATTCCACCCTCTGGCAACTGTGTGGAGTTGGCACATTCTGTGTGGGTTTCCTCCAGGTGCTCCAGTTTCCTCCCACAGTCCAAAGATGTGCAGGTTAGGTGGATTGGCCGTATTAAATTGTCCATAGTATTCAGGGATATGTAAGCTAGGTGGATTAGCTACAGGAAATGCAGAGATACAGGGACAGGGGTAGGGGGGTGTGGGTCTGTGTCGATGTGGACTCAATGGGCCACATTGCTTCCACAGTGTAGGGATTCTACGATTTTAGGTACCTATCGCTGCCCAACTATGAAAGCACATCTAAGGTTGGAAACTGTTTACACTTTTGCACATTATCCAGTGTTTGGAAGATATGGACTTAACATGTAGCATCTCACAAACAAATTCATGTATCACATACCATAGAGAAGCAACACGAGTGGTGTTTTTACTAACAGGATGCTGCCATCAGCCAAAATGAGTAAGCACTTGCATATACTAGAAGTTATGTACATTAATATATAGGGCTTTATTTTGCAGACATCTAGAAAACATACATACATTATGCCTTTTTCAACTGAAAAATAGGTGTCCATTCTCTGATTCATTGGCTTGCTTTGACCAGAGTCAATCCGTCCAATTTAAACAAAGCTTGGCAGTTAACTGCCAGTTGTCATCTAACTGGTGCATTCACAATGGCAACATTGCTCCCAGAATCCACATGCCAACTAATCAGTGGTCTTCTGATCCAGTATAAAATTTTGTTCCCCTTTACACTGATATTTTTGTGAACATCCTGATGAGTGCAACATTAAAGTTTTGACAAAATGTCTTTTCTCAATCAACAGTCAAAATACATCTCCTTTCAAAAACAGCAGGAAATCCTGAGCATTGCATAATCAGGACCTTTATGCAGCATCAAATAAAACGTGGCTTAGTTAAACCACTTTGGCCATGCAATGTCTCGTGATGTGAAAGGCAAAATTTGAAATATCAAATTATTTTGTCTTCTAAGTCCTTCAAAGGTCCTGATGTCATGAAAGGCACTATATCAATGCATGTCTGGGCATCAAATACAATAACCATCAAGGTAGGAAATAGTGAATCAAAGCACAATTGAAACATGAAGCACAGGTAGCTTCCATTAGGATTGGCATGCCTAGTTCTTCACTGACAACCCAAAAGTGAACATTTTCCTCCCTCTCAACTTGTAGGTCTATTGGCCTCATGATTGAATATTGAACTGGACTTTAACTGCAATACACAATTGCCCTGCCTCAAAAACACACTCATTCAGAACTCCTTGGAAAAATGTCTTTGTGCTGTCTTCAGACAATTTAAATTGATGACCCTCATCACTGACTCCAGTCAGTAAATAGTCTAAAACTACTCAAAACAGTGTACAAAAGTGGAGTGGGGGAGGAAGTTAAGCAAAGCACCATATAAATGGAAATAGTAAGTCTAAATTGCAACTCCTACATATAAAAGGAAAATTGATGTACTAAAGCCAGCACAAAGTTATGAGCTAATTTCAGAATTTTTGACCAAGCTTTTAAAAGGTAATTAGACTGGTTACAAATATTTGCAGGCATCCACTTTTCTAGACAGCATCTGGCAGTACTCACATTATATAGGTAATACCAGTATCTACTGATAGCATGAAGCACTCTCAGAAGCAGAATCACATCAAGCGATGGGTCCTCAAATGTTATACCATCTGGAGGACCTGAAAGAAGATATGTTTCCAAAGGATTTCCCACTGGGGGGCACACACCATCTAGGATTTAAGGTTTATAATTAAATATCTTTCTGGATCATTTAAGTTTCATAAAACTTTACATAAAGCAGATTCCATTGTAATGGCATATTACATACAATTAAAAAAATCTACAATAGGTTTAGCAAACTGAGAATGAAAAATGCTTAGTTATCTTTAATCCTTTAGCAATGGAGGTGAGAGGACAGATCAAGTATTAAAGAGGCTCGCAAACTACAAGCTGAGTGGAACACTTCCAATCAAATTAAATGAACAATTACTGAGGGGAAAAACATAGGGATTAAGGGAAAATCTAATTTTAGAGTACAAAGTGGAAGTGAGAATTAACATGCACTAGGTAGAACTGGATGCAGAACATTGTTGGGTAACGATTAAAAAGTATTCTGTCCTTGAAAAATCAGAACTCAAAATTGCTGGGGCATGAGTAAACTAGCACAGGAAGTTAGAGAGGAGCTAACTGGGGTCAGATCTTAAACCGAAAGCACTGTCATGTACAATATCCCTATCACTTCCAAAATGGTTGGCAACCAGAGAACCATCTAAAAAGCACTTTTTAAAAAAAACACCAAACCACCTTATAACACTGTCAGGATATGGCTACTCAACTTAGAAAACAGCACAAATGAATTGTTCACCAAAACAGAACACCAGGTGATTTAAAGTTTAATTGCTTCAGATTTAGTCACTTTTGTAATCTTCCTATCTATTTGCAACTTCACACTAACTGTACCTTTAAATTAGCCTTGTAGCCTTCAAAGTAACATTGTCATATTAACAGTACAGTCAATAACTCTGGCTGGACGTCATGCATTGGATGAAGTGAACATCAGCTCAATTATTTAAGGGAGGGAACAGGCTGTAGGAAGGGAACTCAAATGACAGTCAATTGGACATTGATAGTTGGCAATATGTCAGCACCTATTATTAGGCATTCGATAATAGAACACAGAAATCTACAATTAGGTGGTGCTAGCATGGATTCACGAATAGGAAATAATGTTTGACAAAGCTAGGAGCTGTTTCTTCATTTTCAGAAACAAGTAACAGTGGTGGTAGAGAACAAATGTATCTGGTGTATGTGGATTGTCAACAACACATTGAGGTACCAAAGCCTAACCTCAGTCATGGGTAAGATTTTGGAGTCCATTGTAAAAGGATGAGATTGCTGAATGTTTGTAAGTGTATAGTAAAATAGGGCAAAGCCAGCATGGTTTCATCAAGAAGAGGTCATGCCTAACAAATCTACTAGAATTCTTTTAAGGAAGTAACAAGCAGGGTAGACCAAGGAGAGTCAATGAGTGCTATCTACCTGAACATCAAAAAGGCCTTTGATAAGTTGCCACACAGGAGGCTGCTGAGTAAGATAAGGGCCCAAGGTGTTAGAGGCAAGGTGCTAGCATAGATAGAAGATTAGTTGTCTGGCAGAAAGCAGAGAGTGGAGTTAGAAGGGTCTTTCTCGGGATGGCAGCTGGTGACAAGTGGCGTTCTGCAAGGGTCAGTGCTGGGACCACAACTTTTCACTTTATACATCAATGATCTAGATTAAGGAACTGTGGGCATTCTGGCTGAGTTTGCAGATGGTACGAAGATAGGTGGAAGGACAAGTAGTTTTGAGGAAGCAGCGAGGAGCAGCAAAGGATTTGGACAGGTTAGGAGAGTGGGCAAAGAAGTGGCAGATGGAGTACAACGTGGGAAAGTGTGAGGTTATGCTTTGATAAGAAGAATAAAAGCATGGACTATTTTCTAAATAGGGAGAAAATTCAGAAGAAGTGCAAGGAGACTGGGAGTTCTATTCCAGGATTCTCTCAAGGTAAACTTGCAGGTTGAGTCAGTAGTCAGGAAGGCAAATGCAATGTTGGTTTTTATTATGAAAGGACTTGAATATAAAAGCAGGGATGTACTACTGAGGCTTTATAAGGCCCTGTCAGGCCACATTTGGAGTATTGCGTGCAGTTTTGGGCCCCATATCTCAGGAAGGATGTAATGGCCCTGGAGCGGGTTCCACGAGAATGGTCCAAGGAATGAAAAGCTTAACATGAGGAACGTTTGAGAACTCTGGGACTATACTCATTGGAGTTTAGACAGATGAGGGGGGAATCTAATTGAAACTTTCAGAAAACTGAATGGCCTGGACAAAGTGGCTGTTGGGAAGATACTTCCACTGGTAGGAGAATCTAGGACCTGAGGGCACAGCCTTTGAGTAAAGGGAAGGCCTTTTAGAACGGAGATAAGGAGAAACTTCTTCAGCCAGAGCGCGATGAATCTATGGAATTCACTGCCACAGAAGGCTGTGGAGGCCAGGTCATTGAGTACATTTAAAACTGAGGTAGATAGGTTCTTGATTGTCAAAGGGATCAAGGGTTACAGGGAGAAAGCGGGAGAATGGGGTTGAGGAACTTATCGACCATGATTGAATGGCGGAGCAAACTCAGGTGGGCCAAATGGCCTAATTTCTGCTCCTTTGTCTTATGGTCTGAAGGTCAAACAAACATGACTCGAGCTCATGGAATTGGGGGTAATGTCTTAACATGACTTGATTAGAAAATATATGGACCATTTTCTCAACTGCCAAACTATGACTAGTGGGATACTGCGATGCTTGGTACTTGTGTCTCAATTTACAATCTATATGAATGAATTAAACAAGGGGACTAAGTGCAATATAATCAACAACAAATCAGGATACCAAGTCAGGTGGTAAACTGAGGACAGACAGTCAGCAAAAGGACATAAACAGGTTAAGTGCATGGACAAGAACATAACAGCTGGAATACAATATGGGCAAGTATGAAGTTATTCATATTAACAGGAAAACATAGAAAAGCCTTCGAGAGAGCTCAACAAAGGTTTACTCAGGAGGTTCCTTGGATGAGCGAACTGACTTAAATCAAAGATCTACAGATGGAAGTAGTCCCTGCAATTCTTAAATCAGGGATGATTCCACTGGAACAGAATGCTTAGAACCAAAAAGACACTTCTCCTGACTGGAATCAAGGTGTCAGAGCTCCAGAGTAAGAGATTAGCTATTCAGCACTTCGGAAAGCAGAACTTGCTGCTCTAGGCCTTGGATTTCTCCAAGGGCGGTGGGTGTTCAGACCCTGAACGTATTTTAAACAAAAAAAAAAAAAAATCAGATTACAGAATGTGAGAACAATGTAGGAATAATGGTGGATAGAGGTTGCACCTTAAAGCACTCACCGTGCCACAGCTCGTCATGTTTTCTTGCATTTCTTGGGGAGGTTTTCGTGGGTGCAGTCTGAGCTCGTCCTCGCTTTCCACCAACTGTATCCTTCGTTCCCTCCTCCTCTTCTCTCACAGGCTTATACCTATTGTATACAAATTCAAAAACGCTTTCAGTTACTCTTTCACATTATGACTTCTGACCTGGATTTCTGGCAGTTAAAAAGCAGCAATGGCAAGTATTAAAAGGTTCATTTGCTGAGAAAATGCTGTAAATACTGCTGCCCTAAACTCAGCAGCTTTGGCAACATCTTTCAAGAGGAAAGCAAGAGTCACCATTCAGGTTGGTGTCCTTTTCATCATTTCTGACAAAAGTTCATTAAGCCTGAAACAGTCATTCCTCGTCTCTCCCCACTGACGCTGCCAGACATCCTAAATACTCCCAGCATCTACAATATCTTAGTCTCAGATGAATAAGTTTTACAGACACATGCCTCACTCGGAGGGCATATACAAGCCAGTACAAGACACTCAAATGTGTGATGCATAGTAAGTCAATTGCCAGAAATCTTTGCATTTGTCTTTAGATCACTGAAATTTTTGACAAAGTTTATGAAGCATTTAATGCTCTAAAGTAGTACTGGCTATCTAAAACAAAAACAAATTGCTGGAAAAACTCAGGTCTTCCAGCATCTGTTGAGAGAAGTCACGGTTAATACAGGGAAGGCAATGGCCCAGCAGTATTATCACTGAACTCTTAATCAAGTGAATGTTCTGGGGACCTGGTTTTGAATCCTGCCACAGCAACTGGTGGAACTTAAATTCAGTAAATTTCTGGAATGAAGTGTCTGGTGATGACCGTGAATCCATTGTTGATTGTTGGGGGAAAAGCCCTTCAGGTTCACTAATGTCCTTTAGGGAAGGAAACAGCCATCCTTGCCTGGTCTGGCCTACATGTGACTCCAGTCCCACAGCAACATGGTTTAACTGCACCCTAATCCCAATTAGGGACGGGAAATTAATGAGATGTCCTCAGATGGGTTGATGCTTACCTTTCCAATTTTCTTACATACTAAGGGTAATAGGAATCAACATGTAAATTTTTGAAACAATTTTTCAGTGAAGACAGCTGCTGGAAGTATTGAATACATACCATATTGTATGCGTCTTAGTCCATATTCCTGCTCTTCCTAATGGGTTACTTTCATCATCTGTGGACTCCCTTTCATCATCAGCTTGAACACTGAACTGCCTGACAGCTTGGTAAACAGTCATATTGTAAGGCAGTAAGTGATCTCCTATGTAAAACTGTAGTCTATGCCTTACACTTCCAGAATTCAAGAACTGGGCAGCCTAGAGAGGAAAGAAAATAAATACACTCAGAAGTCAACTCTAAGGAGCAATTATTCAAGAATATTAGAAGAAAAATCCATATCAATACTCAATTGTCAAAATGAGTTTTGTTATGAATTAGACAGTATACCTGACAGCTAACTGCTTGGAATATAATGGAGGCCAGATTAATAGATTGTAACAAGGCACAGGTACCGACTATGAAGAATAATGTATGGGATCAAGACTGCATTTGTCAGATTGCCTGTAGCAGAAGCATTGTGCGATTATAGCAGGCTCATTTCCAAAGTAGCAAGGTACTTAATGTCCGCTTGTAGTTCAGGTACTTTTGTCTCTGAAGTGCCTTCTTAAAGTTGAAAAAACATGCATTTCTGATCAGCCTATTCCTACAAGCCGTACATATGAACAGGCAGGGACGTAAAATCAGAGACAATGACGAGGTTATGAACAAAACAATGGCATGTGATGGTTAAGAGGGGGAGAGGAGTGGTTGGAGGGGGTACAGGTAGAGACCGTGGGGAAGAGCGAGCACGTGAGCGACGCAGTTTGATTGATCTTACACAAGCAATCCTGGCGAAAATTCACAAAACTCAGCTTTTTAAAACTATCTTACAGTCACAGACATACACAGCACAGATACAGACTCTTCAGTCCAACTCATCCATGCTGACCTGACTTCCTAAATTAATCTAGTCCCATTTGCCAGCGTTTGGCCCATACCCCTCTAAACCCTTCCTATTCGTATACCCGTCCAGATGCCTTTCAAATGCTGTAACTGTACCAGCCTCCACCACGTCCTCTGGCAGCTCATTCCATACATGGACCACCCTCTGCGTGAAAAAGTTGCCTCTTAGGTCCCTTTTAAATCTTTCCCTTCTCACCTTAAACCTATGCTCTCTAGTTTTAGACACCCCCATCCTGGGAAAAAGACTTGTCGATTTACTTTATCCGTGCCCCTCATGATTTTGTAAACTTCTATAAAAGTCACCCCCAGCCACCAACGTTCCAGGGAAAATAGCCCCAGCCTATTCAGCCTCTCACTATAGCTCAAACTCTCCAACCCTGGCAACATCCTTGTAAATCTTTTCTGAACCCTTTCAAGTTTCACAACATCCTTCCTACAGCAGGGAGACCAGAATTGCAAGCAGCATTTCAATAGTGGCCTAACCAATGACGTGTACAGCCACAACATGACCTCCCAACTCCCATATTCATTGCATCGACCAATTAAGGCAAGCGTACCAAACACTGTCTTCACTATCCTGTCTACCTGTGACTCCACTTTCAAAAGAACTTAACTATAGCTTTCCAGTATGTTTCCCTTGGAATACTGAGGCATTTTATTTTTTTTCAAAAACGATTCCTTTCAGAGCTTACCTGGTATAGAACTGAGAAAATTGACAGATTTTAACAACTTCTGGCTAAGCTCACCTGCACTTGTTCAGGTGATCAGTAATTGTAAAAACATCTTTGTTCCCCTGCTAGAGAAACAGTTCTCTTCTAATACAACTTTGTTTTAAAGAAGACACTATGAACCATCGGTTTTCTCAAGTCAATACTTAACAGCAAAGGCTATTAAGTTAACTCTGTCCATCATAAACCCAATCACGTGAACATTTCATTCATTAACACTAAGTGTTCTCCTAGATAATCCACGACATTCACATGCTTCCTTGAAAGTCACTGTATTTAGGTCACAGTTTTAAACTGGCCTTTTAAAGTTGACCTACATCCACCTGCCTGAATTTTAAAATCCGAATTCAAGAATACAACATATTGTACACATTCGTGAAAATGTAAAACCCTCTCTCTAAAAAAGCAGATTATAGCTCAAACTGGAGATCTAAAGGCTTTTGCTAGACAGATGTATGAGGTTAAGGCAGATGGATGTCATTATGGCTGAGATCAGCCATCATCTGAACCGGATACCAAGTTCAAGGGACTAAATGGTCTACACCCGTGCTTATTCTGGTTGTACAATTTATAAAGCCACCGACATTTTAATTCAAAAAAAAAAAAAAATAGGAGCAAGGACATAAGCAACAATTTGAAAAGACCAATTTGCAGAAGAGGTGAAAAACTGATTAGACAAACAATTTGAAGAAAACACAGGCAACTTAGCTTGGAAGTTGCACAAAATTGTAAAGTACATTGAAGCATATCACATACAATTTCCTCCCTCATCTAGCCTGCTCGATCAAAATTGCACCATCTTCTGACAAAGCAGCATACTGCAAATATATTTCAACATTTACTTAAAAATACTTTCGCCATACTCTGTGCTAGGCAAAACAGCTGCAAGAACAAAATTGAGTTTAGCCAGGTACACAGTGGGAAGTGAACTACTGTCATTGATTCTCCAAACCTATTCCTGAATAATAGGAACCCGGATTGGTAAATATTAGCAAGATGATATCTAAATTTTACCTGTTTTGAACAATTAGGGACTAAACAGAGGATCTACTTTAGAGACTATTTAATTTTTGGGAAAGAGACAAGAACCCAGCGATAAGATGATTGAGAGAAATTCTCCAAAACACATGTACCAAGTATGGCAAGTCCCTACTTTATGTTGTCAGCTTCAAAATTGATCAATTCCTGACGATAGTGTCTGAGGTTCAATCATCTTGGCTGTTTCACTTCTGACCTCCCCCCACCATAAGGTCAGAAATGAGGCTATTCGTCAATGATTGTGCAATGGTCAGCATCATTTGACTCCTCAGACACTGAGGCAGTAAATGCCCATGTGTGGCAAGACCTGGAAGACATCCATGCTTGGACTAACAAGTAGCTACAAAAGTGCTGCGCAACAGTCACCTCCAAATGGACAATGTAACCACTGCCTCTTGAGGCTCAATGGCACTGAAAGACCTACTGTCTTAGGGGTTACCAGAAACTGGACTGGCCAAATACAAGAACACGTCAGAGGCTGGAGATTTTGCAGAAACAAACTTGCCACCTGGCTCAAAGCCTATCCACTGTTTACAAGACACAGCAGTTTGAAGGAATACTCTCCATCTGCCTTCAGATCCAACATGCGAGAAGGTAAACATCATTCAGGACAAAGCAGTTTGTTTGACTCACACCACATTTAAACATTTTCAAAAGACACTCACTCCACCACCACTGCACCATGGCAGCAGAGAGTACCATCTCTAAACTTAAGTGCACAACTCACCACGGCTCCTTAGATAGCACCTTCAAAACCCACGAACCCTCCCACTTAGAAGGGCCACAGCAGCAAATACATGGAACACAAAGTTCCCTTAAGGTCTTATGTTATCTTGACCTGGAATTATATCACCATTGCTTCATTGTTGCTGGTTTAAAATCCTGGAACTCCCTCCCACACTTTGCTGTGCCAAAACCACATGACATGAGCAACAAGTGTTGGTCCAGACAGTTAAATCCACATTCCATAAATGAATAGAAAAGTTCGGAAAACAAATGTATGTTTACCATAAAGCACCTCATTTTAAAGTCACTTCTTGTTTAATGTGGGGTTCGGTGACCCAATTGGCAGATTGTGGAGCTACCTCTGCTGCTCACTGACACTTCCTCTCACCTTTGACCTCCAGTTTATAGCCTCTTCTGCTCCCAGGCCCACCAGTCCATTTATCCACGCAGCTCCATGACCCAACGTCTCTCTACCAATCCTCTAGTTCATCATTTGCCTCCTGCAAGTTGAAGCTGTTTTGCCCAACTGTCACCACTCATCTGCTGAGTCCTCATTCAACAGCTAGGGTTCAGGTAAAGAAAGTTGCAAGTGAAAGAAACAGAGCAGGAGCTTAAAAGAATGAAGATTTGTAGCGAGGAGTGGGAGAGGTGATGTATCAGATGGTCAGCTGCAGTCACGAAATGCAAGGTGAACACTGGTTTGTCGAGAGTGGCAAGTCTGGCAAGTGAGGGGTTTGACAGCAGGAAGAGGCAGTGAGCAGGATGCAACTTACCAGTGTAAAGTTTGAGTAATTTTTAAAAGTTAATTTATTTAATAAGATTTCAACAATTTGAAGCATTTTAACTTACAGGGTACATTGTCTTAATGCTTTCTTTTGAGTAAGGTACTACAGCATGTAACTACAGCTTTTACATGTAGCGAATCAGATTTTCTAATTAAGAGGAAAGTTGCACTTCTCAGGAATGCAAGCATAACATTAAGTGAGGACTTGCTGGATATATTACTTCACAAGCACACACATCACGCAGTCAGCAACAGCACCTGCCCAGTGATGGCCGCTGGAGTTTAACTTTGCGTGTCTGTCTGTGTGCACGCGTGTCTGCATGTGTGTCTGCCCGGTACAACATCAGTCCAGCATTGAGATCATGTAGATTCTTCAAGGACTCGACAGGGTAGGTGAAGAGAAGGATCACTGGACTCCAAACGCTAACATTTTGTTTTCTCTATCGCAGACGCTGAGTTTATCCAGCAATTTCTGCTTTTTGTATCAGATTTTCACTATCCACAGATGTTTGTTTTACAATACTGTAGACGTGGAGAGGTTGTTTTCCCATGTGGCAGAGTCTAGGACCAAAGGACATCAATCTTAGAGTAAGGGGGTCGCACATTTAAGTCAAGAATGGGGAGAAATTTCTTCTCTTAGAGTTGTTACAATGCAGAGGAAGGGCATTCAGCTCATCATGCTTGCACCAGTTCTGTTTTTTCCTCATACCCTTGCACTTTTTCTTTTTAACCTGAATAATTAATGAATTCCCTCTCGAATACCTCAGTTGAACCTGCCTCTACCAAGCAGTACATTCCATGCGCGAACTACTTGCATGAAAAAAAGTTTTTCCTCATCACTTTTGCCATCACTTTAAATCAATGTACTCCTCTCACAAAGCACTGCTGTATCTCCCCTATCCATCCTGCTCATGATTTTGGAAACCTCAAATCAGATCTCCTCTCAGCCTACTAGCTATGGAGATCAGTCCCAACTGCATCAATCTATCACTATAATCATATCCTCATCCCTGCATCCATTCTCGTAAAGGAGTTGGAAGGTCATGTTGTGGCTGTATAGGACATTGGTTAGGCCACTTTTGGAACAGTGCGTGCAGTTTTGGTCTCCCTGCTATAGGAAGAATGTTGTGAAACTTGAAAGGGTTCAGAAAAAGTTAACAAGGATGTTGGCAGGGTTGGAGGGTTTGAGCTACAGGGAGAGGCTGAATAGGCTGGGGCTATTTTCCCTGGTGGTCAGATGCTGAGGGGTGACCTCAGGGGTTTATAAAATCTGAGGGGCATTGATAGGGTGATTAGTCAAGGTCTTTTCCCCAGGGTGGGTGAGACCAAAACTAGAGGGGCATAGGTTTAAGGTGAGAGAGGAAAGATTTAAAAGGAACCAAAGGGGCAGCTTTTTCAAGCAGAGGGTGGTGCGGGTATGGAATGAGCTGCCAGAGGAAGTGGAGGCGGCTGGTACAACTACAACATTTAAAAAAAGCATCTGTATGGGTATATGTATAGGAAGTGTTTAAAGGGATATGGTCAAATGGGACTAAGTTTTAGGATATCTGGTCGGCATGGATGAGTTGGACCAGAGGGTCTGTTTCGGATCTGTACATCTGACTCTAGCCAGACATCAATGCAACAAGTTCAGAACTAAGACAATGGATACAAGTGAATAGACACTGCATTAACATTATCTTTTCCTTTACTTTCTCAATCTTCCTTCTTCCATGTCAAAAAAAGGAAACCTCGTGTCAAGTTGCTACTTTAAATTGTGATCAAGAGCGTATATATCATACTGAAACATCAACAATTTTATACATACAGACACGGAATTATACAGCAAAGAAACAGACCCTTTGTCCAACTCATCCATGCTGACCAGACATCCCAGTCTGACCTACTCCCATTTGCCAGTATTTGGTCCATATCTTTCTAAACCCTTCTTGTTCATGTAACCATCCAGATGCCTTTTAAATATCATAACCCACCTCGACCACTTCTTCTGGCAGCTCATTCTATACATGCACCACCCTCTGCATGAGAAAGTTGCCCCTCAGGTCTCTCAAATCTTCCCTTCTCACCTTAAACCTCTGCTGTCTGGTTTTGGACGTCCCCCATCTATGGGGAAAAGACCTTGGCTACTCACCCTATCCGTGCCCCTCATGATTTCATAAACCTCTACAAGGTCACCCCTCAGCCTCTAACGCTTCAGGGAAAATAGCGGCAGCCTCTTCAGCCTATTGAGCCTTCAGCTCAAACCCTCCAATTCCATCAACATTCTTGTAAATCTTTTCATAATTCAATTCAACATTTTCAGGCACCAATCCTGCTGTTTAGAAAGATGTTAAGATTTGGTTAAGACAGGAGTGAACAGGAGAACTGTCCTTTGGTTGCACCTTATGAGGCTCTCACCAACTCTAATAGTCAATCTTGATAACCAAAACTTTACTGTTACTTTCAGATTAACAAACTTACCAATGATTCATCAATTTCATCATCTGAGCCATCATCATCACTATCTTCATCTTCCTCTCGTATTCTTCCATACCCTTGAATTACAGAAATATTACATCAAGATGCGCTCTAAATTTTCAGACCTTAGACAATCACAGATTGTTGGAGATCAAGAATTAACTTAAACATCAAAGCAATAAAGTTGAAGTTTAGCCATGAATTGTGGTGCAAAAGGTCCAAATGTATACTGGTTGGATACAGCTTATATCCACATTTTCCCAATTTAGAGGTAATTTTGGCTGTTCAATTGTGCAGTACAGTTGAAATGTTAAACATAACCCACAAACAGGAAAATAAGAGCAACACTGCTCATCACGCCCCAAGCAGCTATCCATGAGCCTTTTCAACATGGAGGATGATGCATGGATATTAACAACCAACTTAAAAACATTTCAAAAACAAAGGAACAGCTCACTGCAAAAGCATTACACACAATTAATGATGTGTTAGCGTGTTTTAGCTCATTTTTCAATCTTCTCAATACCTTTTTATAGCTTTATCTCCTTCTAAAAGGTGTATAGACTTGTTTTTCCAATATTAAATATTTGACATCGCCCTGATGAAACTTGATGTAAGCTGTATTGGAAACAGCTCAGAAATGGATCTCCAGGATGCAGGGTTATCTTAAGTGGAACATTTGGCCACATCCATCAGACAAATGAGAGGTGATCGTTCTGAAACAATGATCTGACAAGACTAGACTGTGGTAGATATTTCCCATTCTGGGAGACAGCCAAACTAAGGGACAGAGTTTAAAACAGTATGGGATTTTCCATTTAGAACAGAGATGAGGAGAATCTCTCTCTCTCAGGTCATAAGTGTGTGGAAATCTCCCCAGAGAGAAGTGGAAGGAACATCATGAAATATTTTTAAAAAGGCGCAGGTAGTCAGACCCTTAACTAAAGGAGTCAAACCACATGGGGGTTAGGCAGGAAAGTAGATTGTGACTATGATAAGAACAGCCACCATTATATCAACTGGAGGAGTGGGCTTGATGAGCTGAATAGTTTACTCTAGCTCCAAATGTGTATGTCAGCTATCTCATGAAATAATTAAGGTCTGACCAGCAGCATTGTCCCATTTGAAGTCCTTGCTAGATAGAGACTTAAGTTTTGGAGACATAAAAAACATCCCTAAAATAGCTACAAAAAATTGTTCTGCAATTCACCACATCTTCAACTTTCTTGGAAAAAAAAATGTCTTTTGGTCTCCAATTAGCCAAGTACACATCAAGACAACAGTGCCAATGTATTTTCCTATGTATCATTTTTTTAAGACAGGGAATTTCATCTCTCATCTCCCACAAGTTCAAGGATCTCTCTGGTCAGGCTTTGCTTGTAATTAAAACAAAAACACTAATGAATCCTGGTTTTTCCCTATACAGTATCCATTATACAATTTCCCATCTTACTTGCAAATACTTCAGGATTATTTTTGTGATAGCTAAAACCCAAATCTGGAGTTCAACTAAATAACATTAACCTACTACAGTTGGGCTGCAGTTATATTTGAAATTCCACACAAAGGTCTCAATCACAGTTTGCGTGACTCTGAAGGAATAGTCTAGCCAGAAAATTTGCTAGCAGGAATACAAACCAGCACAATTTTATCCATTTTCTCCTTCTAGTTACAAAGGAGTGTTCAACAAGATCTGGACAATATCCCTTGTCAGCCCAAGCCTGGTTAAGTAACACTGCACAAATGCCAGGCTAAGAGCATCAGCAATCACAGGCAATCTAACCACCCTCAACTTGATGTTCAATGACATTAATATCACAAACTCCCACTAGCATCCTTGCGTTACCACTGAAGAGAAACTCAACTGGACTCACCACATAAACACAGTAGCTACAAGAAAGCAGGTCAGAGACTAGGAATACTGCAGCAGTTAACTCACCTCCTGACTCCCCAAAGCGTGTACATCATCAAGGTACAAGTCAGGAGTGTAATGGAATTCTGCCCACTTGCCTGGATGGAGGCAGCTCCAACACTCAAGAAGCTTGACACCATCCAGGACAAAGCAGCCTGCCTCATCAGCACCACATCCACAAGCATCCACTCCCTCCACCACCAACGCTCAGTGTGTACTATCTACAAGGTACACTGTCAATGTTTACCAAAAATCCTCAGACAGCACCTTCCAAACCCATGACTGCTTGCATCTAGGAGGGACAAGAGCAGCAGATACATGGGAACACCACCACCTTCAAGTTCCCCTCCAAGTCACTCATCATTCTGACTTGGAAATATAATCACCATTCCTTCAGTGTTGCTGGGTCAAAATCCTGGAATTCTCTCCCTAATGTCATTGTGGGTCAATCTACAGCACATGGACTACAGCAGTTCACCACCACCTTCTCAGGGGCAACTAAGGATGGGCAACAAATGCTGATCAGCCAATGACACCCACATCCCACGAATGAATTAAAAAGTATTGACAGAAACTGTAGTACGTGTTCTGATTTGCCCTTCAGCCTACATCCATGATAGAGGCTTATACTCTGCAGTCCAATTTGTTGCGAGCCAGAAGAACCAACTGAAGAAACTGTGAACATAAATACTTCTGTGCTGTGGATTCATGCACTACTCCTAATTCTGGTACAGCTCTCCATGGATAATCAGCATTTAAAATCATTAAGGTATCAAAGATTAATGCTTAAGATGAATTGTATTATAGATAATGTTAATTTCTGCAAGTACGAAATGTAGATCTGTTCTTAAAATTAATGAAATGTATGGAAATGTAGATGATGATTTATTTGGCCAAAACTTGCCCACCCTCAAATGGATCTTTATCCGACCACATTAATCATCAAATCTTAAACAGTATTGCCTGCAGCACAAGACAAAAGGGTAAGAAAATAAAGTTTTACTGCTTAACACAGAAATAAAGCAGCCACCACCTCTGACGACAAGATAGCGCTCAATAGCCTGTACTAAAGCCAATGGATCAATCTTCACAGGACCGCCCTTCCATTGCTTGACATTGGTACTGTCTGGGTGTCTCTGTAGCTGGCATTTTAACTGATGCGTATTGAAGAATTTCAAGGCCTGCGATCCCCTGTTAACAAAGAAAACATTTTTTCAAGAACAATGAAAAATGCTTCTCCATATGCATTAGTTAGGCAAAACTATTAAAAGTCAAAATTGCGTCAAAACAATGCAAAAACAATGATGTTTTCAATCGTGAAGCACAGTTGGCCTGTCAATTAACCTAACAAGGGAGAATACAACTCCCTGGAAGTAACATTTTGAAGCCATTCCACATCATGAACTATAGCCCATTAGACCGCCCCACAGAATGATTTTAGAAGTTCTAGATTTCAGCTGGGCCTTCCAGAGTATAAGCCAGTTTAACATGGGTAAGATATCAGCTGGACAGGCCATTAAAACATCCATGGCAACTTAATCCCCGAACATCGCCACCTTCCCACAGACTGCAATTTTATTTCACTCCTCCGAGGTGATGGAACAGGACTGCCACCATTAATCAGAGGATAGCTACAATTTCAACCCAAGGCTGAAATATAGAAGAGAGACAACAAGCATGGGGCTGGATGAACACAGCAGGTCAAGCAGC
>JAHRHZ010000288.1:12196343-12223219 GCA_024137785.1 Ginglymostoma cirratum
CAATGCCACATTGATGCCATTGGGCTGCAGGGTTCCCAGGCTGAATATGATTTGCTGTTCCTGCAGCCTTCGGGTGGCATCACTGTGGCATTGGAGGAGGCCAAGGATGGACATGTCATCTGAGGAATGGGAGGGGGAGTTGAAATGGTTCGCGACTGGGAGGTGCAGTTGTTTGTTGCGAACTGAGCGCAGGTGTTCTGCAAAGCGGTCCCCGAGCCTCCGCTTGGTTTCCCCGATGTAGAGGAAGCCACAACGGGTACAGCGGATGCAGTATACCACATTGGCAGATGTGCAGGTGAACCTCTGCCTGATGTGGAATGTCTTCTTGGGGCCTGGGATTGGGGTGAGGGAGGTGGTGTGGGGGCAGGTGTAGCACTTCCTGCGGTTACAAGGAAAAGTGCCGGGTGTGGTTGAAATATAGAAGCTTAGTTTCTTCACTAAACTGATCTGGCACAAAGCGGATTGCTCAAGAGGCAATTTCTGAAAAAAGAAAAAGCTTCTGACCAAAGAATATTAGGTGAGTCCTAACTCCAGGGGCAGACAATGGGCTTGCATGAAAACTATACCTGATATCATTCCGATCAACTACCCCACACAAACTTAAATTGCAATATTCCCATTTAGTTAAATCAATTTAGCAAACAATTGATACCTGCTCCCTGTCCCATTCCCACTCGGAAAATCATGCACTTTCACTGGAAATTGCTCCATCTGGCTCAGACAGTTGTTCATTTTGTGCACAAGTGCAAGCAAAGGCCCATTGCTGAGAGGTTCCAGTCGACCAAGAGGTTCCTCTCCTGGAGGCTGAAAGGTTAGAATTTTAAGTACATAATAATTCTCAAAATTTTACATTTCTTTCCAAACTTCATAACTATTGGTCTAGCCAAAATCCCTCCTTGTTATCCAATTTCTTCCTCATTTGATCAAATATTTAAAAGAACAGTCACATCGAGCTATAATAAGCATATGGGACAATGACATTACCAACATATACAATTTGTGTTTAATAGCTTGACTGAAACAAGTGAAAACCAAAAATCTTTAAAAAAGGTAAATTTATATTTCGTTCTATTTGTGCACTAAATTATACACAGGCCTGTGACAGAAGGAATACCTGGAACCAGTTGTTTCTATCTTAGCTCATTATTCATTAATGAAATGGAAGTTACCACAGGGAAATATAAAGTTTACAAAATAATGGCAGTGCACGCACAGTGAAAAAATGCAGAATGCGCAACTACAAAAGTCAGAGGTAACCATGCTGTGGAGGTGCCAGTGTTGGACTGGGGTGGACAAACTCAGAAGTCACACGACACCAGATTATAGTCCAACAGGTTTATTTGAATTCACAAGCTTTCAAAGTGTTGCTCCTTTGTCAGGTGAAGAGCCTGACAACAAAGCAGCACATCGAAAGCTGGTGATTTCAAATAAACCTGTTGGGACTATAACCTGGTGTCATGTGACTTCTGACAAAAGACAGAAGACAGATGAAAGGGAATTTCTTTACCCACGGTGCGCTGAAAATGTGGAACTCTCTGACACAGGATACTGTGCAAGCCAAAACATTAAATATTTTCAACATTAAACCTTTGACGAGGAGTTAGGTTCATTCTTAGGATCAAAGGATATAGGGAGAAAGAGAGATCAGGGTACCGAGTTGCAAGATCAGCTGTGATCATACTGCATAGTTCACTAATATTCTTCAGGGAAGGAAAGTCCCTTCCTTACCTGGTCTGGCCTACATGTGACTCCAGACCCACAGCAATGTGGTTGACTCTAAACACTGCAAGATGAGCAATAAATGCCAGCCTACCCAGAAGTGCCCTCATTCGGTGAATGATTTAAAAAAAAAGTGGAACGGGTGTGAAGGGCTGAATGCCCTCCCCTTGGTCTGAAATTCCTGTGTAATATTTTTATTAGCCCAAGAATTCCACCCATGGTCAACATAAACTGATCAGTTAAAGCAAATAAAATACACAGGCCGAGTAAGAAAAACTATTAGCATTCAAAAGCTAGCCCAAAAAAAGACACATTTTTTCCTTAATGATCATGATTATTCCAAGAAACCAAAACTGTACAGTTAGAAAAAGATGCAAACAGTTAAAACAGTGCTGAAAAATTTTACCAAGTTTAGACAGGAACAAGAAGTTTACTATCTTACGATTTGCTGCTTGAGCTGGGATTAGATAGCAGAGCTTTATGATGCCTTATCACCTTTACTTCTGGTTGTACACAATGTACACGAATCCCCCAGTAAAAAGGATGCAAGGTTTTGAAAACTGACACATAGCACAATTTTCTCAGCAGTATAAATATTAACTTTCAAATGCTTCTAAACCATATTACTCGCTGTCTGTTTTCTGGTGGAGGCAGCATTGAAAAAAGACATGAAGAAACAAGCTATGGTTTAGTCTCTATGGACAGTTAACAGGAATACATTCAAACAACTAATTCCAATGCTGACAAGTCATCTGACCTCCATTTCTATCAGAATACCAAGAGATTTGGAAAATCTGAACATTTTAGATTATAATTTCCTTTTACCATTTAAATATTTTAAGCAATGCCACTGCTATTATATGACTGCTTCCTCAAATTCTAATACCTTCTCTCTTCCTGGTTCAGCATTGAGAACGTTACTAATCCGAATTCAGACGTTCAATGTAATTGAGAAACATGAGGACTTAATTGGAACATTCCCTCAATGTCTCCAATTCCTCACTCTTTAAAAACAAAAGCTCCCCCGAAGTATTGACACATCAGCAAATTTCTTACCAGCTTCAGGCTTTACCCTGAATCTGCCCCGGTAATATTAAACAGCAGCAAGACGAGCCAGAACACCATGGCTACAGCAAATCAAATTCCAATCAAGTGCTGCTACTCAGTGAAGTCTGTTTTACCTTGATACCTGTCTTGCCACCAATAAACCAGCACTACCCTTCTCTCATCTGAGGAAGATGATGGATCTTTCACTTGGACTGCTATACTCCTTGTTCTCAGAGCAATCCTTTGACAATGCCAACAAACATCAAACTACAGAAATCCTATTTACCTGCATTTGGTTCACTGTCAACTATGCCCCGGCATTTTAAATACTCATTCAGATGTTTCTTAAGTGTTGCTGCCATCATCCTCTCAGGCAGCACGTTCCATTTATCTACTACCCTCCGCATGCAAATGTTCCTTAGGTACATCTGTCATAGGAAAGAGATTCTCACAATCTACTCTATGCCTCTCATAATTCTGTGTACCTCAATCAGAACCAAACCTCAGCCTCTTCTACTCCAAGGAAAACTAGCCCAGCCTATCCAGTCTCTCCTCATAACTGACTTTTCATCCCAAGCAACATCCTGCGAAACAAAAACAAATTGCTAGAAAAACTCAGTAGATCTGGCAGCATCTGTGGAGAGAAAGCAGAGTTAACATTTTGGGTCCAGCAACTTTTCTTCAGAACATCCTGTTGAATTTCCTCTCCAAAGCAATCATATCCTTCTGATATTGCGGAAACCAGAACTGTATACTGTATTCCAAGTTGGAACAAGACTTCCTCGCTCTTATATCCTTCATGACAGAGGTGCCACTGTTGGACTAGGATGAACAAGGTCAGAAATCACATGACACCAGGTTATAATCCAACAGGTTTATTTGAAAACACAAGCTTTCGGAGTGTAGCCCCATAGTGTCGTGATTTCTGACCTTATATCCTTCACCTCAACTAAAGGTGGCAAGCATTCAGTAAGCCTCGTTCACCATCCTATATACCTGCGCTAATACCTTCATGGACCTACGGACTTGTAAACTAAAGTCCTTTTGTTCCTCAGGACGCCCTAGGTACCTATTATACATTGTGTATAAACCTTTCCTTATGAGGCCTCCCAAAATGCATCAGCTCAAACTTTGAGGTTAAATTCCATCAGTCATATTGCTCTGCTCAATTTATCAGCTGACCAATAAGCAGCCCGAGACCTCACTATCAACAACACCCCAATTTTCATGTCATCTGCAAATGTACTAATTAAATCATCTACATTCATATCCAAGTCATTCATGTTCATAAACCACAAAGGTCCCAGCGCTGATCCCTGTGGTACACTGCTGCTCTCAGGTTTTCATTTAGAAAAACAACTCTCCATCATTTATTGCCTCCTGTTTGCAAACCAATTTTGGACCCAGTTTGCCAACACATCCTTGGATCCCACAGGGTCTTACCTTTTGGATCAGCCTTCCATGTGGGACCTTGTCAAAGACTTTACTGAAGTCCATGCAAGCCACATCAATTGCACTATACTCATCAATATGTTGTCACCTTTTCAAAACACTCAATTAAGTCAAACAGGATCTCCTAACAAATCCATGAGGACTATCCCCGATCAATCCCTGCCTTTCGAAGTGTTGATTAATCCTGTCCTTCAGAAATTTTTCCAATAATTTCCTGACAATTGACCTCAGACTAACTAGTGTGTAATTCCCTGGCCTATCCCTGCTGCCCTTCTTGAACAAAAGGGATCACATTAGCTGTCCTCCAGTCATCTGGCATTTCGCCCATGGACAGCGAAGTATTAAATATCTCTTTCCGCTTGTCTCCCATAGCAACCTGGAATACTCATCAGGCCCTGGGGACCTATATGCCAGCCAAAATATCTAAAACCCCTTGCTTATTAATCTAAAAGGTGCTCTAGAATCTCAATTCTAATTGAAATCCATGGTTACAATATTTTTCTGCTCAGTGAATACATCTGAGAAGTATTCATTTAAAGACCGTTTCCATGCCATCTAGCCCCACACACAGTCTAGCCCTTTGGTCTCTAATAGGTACCATCCTTTCCCTGGTAATCCTCTTACTTTTAAATATGATTTTAAAAAGCCTTGAGGTTTTCCCTCGATCCCATCCGCGAAAGATATTTCGCAACGTCTCTTTGTCCTCCTAATTTCCTTTTTTGAAAAGAGCCTCCTACACTATTTATACTTTTGAAAGGTCTACTTGTTTTTAAAAGACACTGCATCTGACATGTGCTTCCTTCTTTTTTTATCAAACTCACAATATCTGTTGACGTCCAGGCTTCTCTGCCCTTGCCCTCCACGCAGAGAGGAAGAAGCTGGCCCTGAATTCTCACTGTACTACTTTTAAAAAGACTCCCACTTTCCAAATGTAGACTTACCTGCAAATAGCTGCTCCCAGTCTAAGTTTAATAGATCCCGTCCAATGATACTGAAATCAGCCTTATCCTTACACCTTTTCGACTATGACTTTGAAACTTCGTGTTATGGTCACTATCCACTAAATGCTCACCTGTTGTCATTTCAACCACATGACCGGCTTCATTCTCTATGAAGACGTCTAGCACTGCCCCATTCTCTAGCAGGACTAGCTACATACGGACACAAAAAGCTCTCCTTTAAAAATTCTACCTTGTCTAATCCTTTCACAATAAAAAAAGTGATCCCAGTTGATAGCAAAGTTAAAGTTCCCTCCAACTATAACCCGGTTCCTTTCACACCTTTGTGATTTGTCTACATATCCGCTCTTCTATCTCCCTTTGACTGTTGGCAGGCCTACAGTACAATCCCAGCAAAGTAGTTTCTCGTTTTTGTTTCAAATCTCTATCCAGATGGCATCATTCGAAGACCCTTTCAGGACATTCTCTCTCATTACTACACTGAGTTTCTTTTTATCAATAATGCAATGCCCCCCATTTCTCTTACATACCTCCAGTGCACCGGAAACTTCTGTATCCTGGAACACTGAGCTGTCAGTCCTGGCTTTCCTTTAACCATGCTTCGGTAATTGCAACAATATGTTCCCACGTGCTGACAAATGCTCTAAAGTTCATCCACCTTACTAGTCAGGTTCCTAGCATTAAAAAGATACAATTTAGCTTTCTAGACCTCCCACGGGCCTTATCCTGCCCAAGACTTCTCCATGTACTGGACTATCCTTCTATATCCAATTGGACTTGCTCCTGACTTTACACTTACTCTGTGCCCCATCCCCTGCCAAAGCAATTTAAAACCTCCCCAAAAGCATAAGCAAGCCTCCCAGCAAGGATGTTGGGCTCATTCCAGTTCGGGTGCAACATAGCCAGCTTCTACAAATCCTATGCCATAAGCTGTCCTAATGATTCAAAGATGTCAAGCCCTCCCTCCTACACCATCCCTTTAGCTACAAAATCATCTTCTTATTCCTATGCTCAGTAGTACATAACAGTGACAGCAATCTGGAGATTACAATCTTAATAGTCTTCCACTTTAACTACTTCTCGATTCCAGATGCTGGAACTCAGTTTTTTTTTAAAACCCGTTGCTGGTACCACGACTACTGACTGTTCATCCCCATCAGCAACACCTCCCGCCAACCCACCCCCACTCAATGCTCTGCTGCTGCTCCAAGACATTCCTGACTCTGGCACGAGGAAAGTAATGCATCATTTCTGTTTCATTCACTGCCTCAGAACCGCCTAACATCCCCTAACAAACAAGTCTCCTATCACTAAAGCTCTCCTTGACTTTTTTCCTCTCCTGCTGTGCAGCAGAGCCAACCATGGCACCACAAACTTGGCTGTTGCTGCTTTCCGAGAGGCCATCCTCCCAACAATATCCAAAATGGTACGCCTGTTTGAGAGAAAAACGGTCACAGGGGACTCCTGCACTGCCTACCCATGCTTACTCATCTTCCTGGTGGTCATTCAATGCTTCTCTGACTGCGCAGCTATTATTCATGGTGTGACCAGCTCACTAAACTTACTATCCTCAGCATCATGGATGTTCTGAACTAGATGATATTAAGTTTCTGCTGTCATTGTAGTTTGATCCATCCAAACAAATGGTTAATATTCCATCGCACTGCAGACAAATAGAGTAACAGCCAGAATGCAACAGCCTTGAGTTTAATTTAGTCCAATAGCTAAAGTTTTTGATTTGTCTGGGCTAGTTAAGCAGTTTTTAAACCAGTAACTGCAAAGATAATGATGGGGACAGCACAATATAAAAAGGTACAGAGGCTATTTTTGTTCTTTTAAAAAAGAAAGATTCGGGGCATTATGAGGCTACGTTAATAAATACTGAATGGCACTGACGACATCATGAGAATCATAAAATCCCTACATTGTGGAAAAAGGCGATTTGGCCAATTAAGTCTACACCGATACACAGAAGAGCATCACACCCAGTCTCAGTAACCTCACATTTACCATGGCTAATCCACCTAACACGCACACCCCCAGACACTACAGGGCAATTTAGCACGGCTCATTCACCTAACCTGCATATCTTTGGACTGTGGGAGGAAAGCGGAACACCCGGAGGAAACCCACGCAGACAGGGGGACAATGTGCAAACTCCACACAGACAGTCACCCAAGGCTGGAATCAAACCCGCGTCCCTGTGAGGCAGCAGCGCTAACCACTGAGCCACCATGCTGCCCAAATGGGATCAGTTTTCACTTGATCAAATGCATTTCTCGTCATTCGGTCATAAGTAAAATGACATTTGGAGGGAAAATATTCAAATTTGCTCAACTATTCCAAGCCTGCAGGTCCTTATTTCAAAATACAAGCACAGGCTTGGCTTGATCATTGAAAACCCCAAGTGCTTCAACGTTACAGCTTCTTAGAGGGATTCAAAGGTTTTACTGTCCATCTCTAGTTACCGCAAGATGGGTTGAGCACCTTTGAGCACTAAATAAGGATCAATGTTGCCTGAAACAAAAATAGAAGTTGCTGGAAAAGCTTAGGTCTGGAAGCATGCATGAAGGAAAAAAAAAAAAATCAGAGTTAACGTTTCGGATCTGGTGACCTTTCCTCAGAACAGAAACAGGTTCTGAGGATGGGTCACTGGGCCCGAAATGCGAATTCTCACTTTTTTCCTTCACAGATGCTGCCAGACCTGTTGAGCTTTTCCAGAAACTTCCGTTGTCATTTCTAATTTACAGTATCTGCAGTTCTTTTGGCTTTTGTGTTGTCTAAAACATCAACTGAAGATAAAAGTTACCTGAACCAGATTTGATGCTACTAGATAAACTAATCTAGATAACAAATCAATAGTAGACTATCAAAGAAATTACATATTTTGAAACCAGAAGTTACTCACTGGACAACCATAGAAAACATGAAGGAATCTTCTCAACCTGACATTTCGATTCACAAGATCTTTATCACTTCTTGAAGTCAAATACAATAGCAACTGTTTGACAAAACCACTGTGCTGGATTTCAAAGGACGACACATCAGACTCTGAGACTATTGAGCGGATATCCAAAAGGCACTCAATCCCACCATCCACCTTTGGAAAGAAAATATCATGAGCTTGCATGTAGAGTTGTAATTATTGAAATAATAGTGTGTAATTATGGCGTGCAAACAAAACAGTCATTATGGACACATTTTCATGAGAACGTCTTGCTTATAATAATTGGTATGCAACTTGAAATGTTTAGAGTACATAAGACTAAAAAGATTTTCATGTCATGATTTCCATTTGTAATCCTCAGAAATCCATTTTGGAGTTCTGCTTGCAAGCAGACATCTTCAGGTGATAAGTAAAACAAACAGTTGACCCTGATGCAACTCCTACACTTTAAAATCAATTACGCTTCAGGTATGGCTAACTGCAGAATATATACGAGGCATCAGTACATCAATGGAAATCAGGGAGTAGTTGGGGTAGAGGAGGTAGGTCACAGGGTTGGTCGCTCTGCAGTTGAACAGCAAGATACTAATCAGTGGTCATTTCAGGATTCAGAGTTATACAACATGGAGACAGGTTATTCAGCCAAACTGGTCCATGCCAACCAAAATATCCATCCATCCATGCAAACCCCATTTCTCTGCACTTGGCCCACATCCTTCTAAACCTTTCCTACCCATGTATTTATCCAAATGCCTCTTAAACGTTGTTAATGTACCTGCCTCAACCACTTCTGCTGACAGCTCAATGCATATGTGTACCACCCTGTGTAAAAAAGTTGCCCCTCAGGTCCCCATGTATTCTTTCCCCTCTTACCTTAAACTGATGCCCTCTAGTTCTTGATTCCCAAACCCTGGGAAAAAGACTGAGTGCATTCACCCTATTTATGCCTCACATGACCTTATACACTTCTGTAAGATGCCCCCGCTCCCCCCACTCCCCGCCAAGTCTCCTACGCTCTAAAGAAAAAAGTCCTAGCTTGTCCAGCCTCTCACTCTAACTCAGTCCCTTCAGTCCTGGCAACATCCTTGTAAGTTTCTTCGGCACTCTTTCCAGTTTAATAACACCCTTCCTATACCGGTGACCAAAACTGAACACAAGTGCAGCCTCACGAACATCCTGTACAACTGCAACATAACTTTCCAACTTCTGTAACTCAATGCCCTGACCAACGAAGGCCAACGTGTCAAAAGCATTCTTCACTGCCCTGCCTACCTGTGATGCCACTTTCAGAGAACACCCTGAGTATTTCCAGAGTTTTCAGGAGGGTCTTGAGGTGCAGTGCTAGTGTCCCTACCTACCTCTGGGCCAGAGAAGCCCAGGTTTGTGCTTCCCACTTGCTCCTGGAGGTGCTAACATTACAGGTTGATTAAAATAACTATAATGCTGTATTATCTTCAAACAAGGGCATACCTAGACAGGAAGAAGGACGCCCAAAATTTTGGAAACCAGTTAGATTCTAATAAAGCTGAAAAATACACAGAAGATAGAAGAATAGACAGAAGACACCTTCACGAGCTAAAATGGTGAAGTCATGGAATCACACAGTACAGAAGAGGTCCTTCAGCCCATTGAGTCTGCATCGGCAACAAGTTTCTTAAATCTATACATCCTACTTTCTAGCACATGGCCTATAGCCTTAAATGTTATGATGTTTCAAGTGTTTATCCAAGGTCATTTTAAAGGCTGTGAAATTTCTGCCTCAACTACCCTCCCAGGCAGTGCATTCCTGAGTGAACACCCTGAATGAAAATCACTTTGCCTCAAATCCTCTCTAAACCGTCAACCTTAAAATTGTTCTTGACCCTTTAACCATGGGGAACAACTGCTAAAATGGATTATCTGGAGATTTATCCCATTTGAGCTGCACTCAAACTGGTTGAAGGCCCCATATTACAGGAGTGATTAAAAATCACTATTGTCTAAAGTGCTTGGGATATCCTGAGGCAAAAGGCACCATAAAAAATACCATTCCTTCCACCATGATTTTAAAAGTAGGTGATTTTCCCCATCAATTCATAGGATACAACAGGATTCAATACAGATCAGCTGCAGATAAGGGTGGAGAAATGGCAGATGGAGTTTAATCTGGGTAAGTGTGAGATGCTGTACTTATTTTGGGGGGGGGGGGGGGGAATGGAGGGTTGAATGTTAACAATCAAGTACACAGCTAGTGGCAGGAGTCTGAACTGCCTTGAACCCCAAGATCCCTCTGTACATCAAGTCCACAGATCTCAGAAAGTGGCCACGCAAGTAAAGGTGGTGTATGGTATGCTTGCATTTATTGGTTAGGGAACCAAGTTCAAGAGTCAGGGTGTCTTTATAAGACTTTGGTTAGGTCACACTTAGAGTATTGTGTTCAATTTTGGTCGCCACATTACAGGAAGGGTATGGAGGCTTGGGAGAGGGTGCAGAAGAGGTTTACCTCTTTAGTGATCAACGTCTATTAAGGAACGAAGCTTACCGTGAGGTACTTAGGCAGAGGAGGGCATTAATTAAAATCAACTACCAAACTGGACAATTTCTGTTGTGCAAAGATTGTAACTTGTGGCATTCAAATTTATTCAAGAGTGATAACATTAGGCCGTACACATGAACCATTTCAAGTTGCAGCCAATTAGTCAAACTAGCCATTCTAAGCTTTTCAAAAATATTTGATGCAGACCTGCAAACTGAGCTGTTCAGTGGCAGAGCATAGTCTCTGAAGTACATTCAGAGCTGGATTGCTCGCATCCACATTTTCTGAGGTGAAGTAACGATCAACAAACTTATGGGCTTGCTCCTTTATCCACACTTTTATCTTCTCTCTGGGGAAAAAGAAAGATTTCACAATCCAAAGCCAGCACTAAAACATACCATAACGTTACTTAGTTCCAGTTTTTCCCCTCCCCAGTGTGGCAGCAATGTTCAATATTAGTCTAAATAATGTCTAACATTTTTCAGCATTCTTCCAAAGGGTTCCTCCTTCATGTATAAATCCTGCTTACTTCCGAAGAGGGAAAAATTTTGGAAAGAGTTTTTACACTGCTAAAAATAAATGTATACATTTATTGCATTTTGATCAGCACACTTCCTTTTTAATTCCCAAAAGACAGGGAAACAACAATTGTCAACAGCATCAAAGGAACAAAATGAAAAACTGGTGGGCAGGGGCTTGTGGGTGTCAAATGAAGTGTTATAACTATGAAAAGTAGGCAATGTTAACAACCAGAGATAAAAGGTACTGCAGATGCTGGAGAATCCGAGATAACAAGTGTGGGGCTGGATGAACACAACAGGTCAAGCAGCATCATAGGAGCAGGAAAACTTGACGTTTCGGGCCTAGACCCTTCATCAGAAATGGGGGAGGGGAAAAAGGTTCTGAAATAAATAGGGAGAGAGGGGGAGGCCCGCCTCTTCGACTTGTCTGCCTCCTCTCCACCTATCCTCTCCTCTATCCGCCTCCCCCTCTCTCCCTATTTATTTCAGAACCCTCTTCTCCTCCCCCATTTCTGATGAAGGGTCTAGGCCCGAAACGTCAAGTTTTCCTGCTGCTTGACCTGCTGTGTTCATCCAGCCCCACACTTGTTATCAATGTTAACAACCAGCTTGTTTCAGCATGACAGTTTGAATATGATACTTTACAAGAGACAGTCATGTTTAAGAGTCTCTTAAAGTAAGATGGTGTAGTATTGAAGGTCATGTGAAGGCCTACCGATTTCTGCTTCATGGTAAGCCTGGGAGACTTACGCGGCTTGGGCACAGGAGCTTTGAGGAAGCCTGACAAACTCAAAATGTCAGCTTTCACACTTGGCCAGAAAAGTAACATTGTAGGCCTTGCTGTGGAAAAAAGACTCAGTCAGACACAGGGGCTCAGTCAGACACAGGGGTCCTAGACCGGAAGAGAATCCCATAAACACAGACAGAGAAGATAGCAGCTCTGTCTGAACAGCAGGGGGTAAAAGGGCTGTCTTCTTTACAAGAGCAAGCAGCATGAACGTGGAAGCTCATTCTCCAGTTGGAGAAGCAGAACTGTAGTAATTTCAGAACACAAAGACTTATGACTTATGCTCACACAGCCAGAAGAGTTCCTGCGTTATTGCTGTTAAGTTGGTTTGGGATTTTCTGAAGACTATTTATTGATATTTTCTCAACTTGTTCAGAGATGTCATTACACACATTTGGAGCAGGTGGAACTTGAATCTGGACCTCCTGGATTAGAAGTAGGGATGCTACCACCACATGAGCCTTGAACATTTCTTACTTGCTTCTCAAAGACTTAGAATTCCCTTTTGTGTAGCTGCCAATCAATTTACTCTTTTTTTTTTGCCACATCTCTTCCAAATGTTTGATATTTGACTCCGTTTCTCACATATTAACTTAATACCTGTCATATGCATCCTTGTTTTCCTGTTTCACCTTGCACTTCTTCTCAGTGACCCAGCGAGCACTAGATCTATTTGCCTTACCTGGTCTTCCTCAGGAAGACACAGTAACAGTACAAACTCTAAAGACAATCCATTGTCCTATTCCAGTTTTCTCTGCCATACTAATTCTAATTTACCTGGGCAAGATTTGTTTTCACTCATTTTCACCCATACAGGCGCTGAGGTATGGTAACTTAAACATTTGTTTTCACATTTTTGTTAAAAAAAGCGACTATTCTATTGACGTTGGCCCTCACCCAATTAATTAACTGGAATAGGTTTTAACACATCAAATACCAACCTTGTACAAAAATGATGATCTATCAGATGGGAGAAACTGAACAGTTGTTAGGAGCGCTTGGATTATTTCATGCAACATAGTTCTCCTATAACGCAATGGTTGCATTCTTGTGTGACCTCATGCTATAGAAAATTGTGTTATAGGGAAATCGCTATAGGAAATCACCATAGCTATACAGCAGGAAGCTCGCGTTATCCAAACAGGTTCCACTACTCAATCGTGATACAGCCAATTTGCATAAAAGAAACATGTTATAGCAAAACTACCTGTATTATCTACATTAATAAAGCATGTCAGGGTAAACTAATTTGTGCATGGTGTATAAAGTACTGTTGAGTTAAACTTCCAATCTGAAATGATTGCAACACTGGTTCTCAAGAAGAGATTGAGCATTTTGAGATAACATAATTTGATCAGATAAAGCAATTCAACTTCATGTCTCTTCCACAATTCCCCTCAGGGGAATTAGAAATAAATAAATAAATAATCAAATACCTGTTGTTGGACATGGTGTCTTTTGGGGTGACCCGTGCAATGCCGCTAACTCCGGCAGTGCGTGCTGGTTCTGCGTTGTTGCTATTGGACTGTGTGCTTAGCCTTCCCCACGTTTTAGGATTTAAGCTTGCAAGAAAAGATGATTTAGGTGACTGGGTGGCTGTTGGACTCTTTGCTGTATAAAAGAATAGAAAGTAAATGTTAGGCTAACAATTGTCCAAAAGGACATTTTTAATCAAGTTGAATTTCTTTCCAAAAATAAAATTGGAAAAGATCACTCATAGGTGCCGGAAACAGTCAATATGTCACGAAGCACAATCTTAAACTGGTCACTTGTAAAGCAATCAAACTTGCTTCAATCACTCATCTAACATCAGTCAATTGTGACAAACAGAAATTCAATGCGGCTTGTTTAAAAATTCAGTTGAAAACGGTATACACAATTTAACAAACTAAAGTAAAAAAGTTAAACAAACTAAGAGTGGAAACCTCAAAGCATGCCCAATGAGTTCGCAGACACAACTCCAATCTCGTTTAGCTGGTTTGGACATGGAAGAAGTGGAACAGTCCTCATGCCTAAACCACTGAGGATCTAGGCCAATGGCGACAACAGGACAGAACCTCAGAGTATTTAACACACATTGCAACAAGGGGATGGTGGATTTGAACTTTCAGGCAAGGAAGTTGCATTTAACAGACCCACTTTATTCCATACTTAATGTCTGCATAGTAAATAGGAGTTATAGGTTGACAATTGCAGCTACCATACTAACCACAGCACCTTTCAATCTATTCTGCATTTAAGTCCTACAAATTCAGTCTTAAGATTCAAATAAAATCACAATGCAAATGATTTTGGCCTTCAAGGGCAATTAGACACAGGCAATAAATGCTGGCTAAGCCAGCAACGCTCATGTCCCACAAGTGAACTAAATTTTTAAAAAAAAATCATGGTTTTGTTAATACCCCAGACCATTAGTTCATTTCATTTGAATACAGTTGGCGTTTGAAGGGGAACCAAGTACAACTGACATTTACACTCACAAATAAGTCTAATAAAAAGTTTACTTTTAGGGACTGTCTGCTTAATTTGTGCTAAAATAGAACCGTTAACGACTGATGTGCCCTGCTCAGAATCTTGTTCAATACATTTGGGTGGTTGACCACCATGCAGATACTGTGGCTCAGATTAATTTACTAGGAAGAGTGTGCAAGATGTTAACACCTGTGAACAGTGACAAGAGCTGCAGTACTGATGATGGACAGACTGCTTAGTAGATACCTGAGAAGGAGATTAAGTCAGTCAGGTTTTGTAAATCATTACACTTTAAACAGTGGGATATACAAGGTGTAGAGCTGGAGGAACACAGCAGGCCAAGCAGCATCAGAGGAGCAGGAAGGCTGACGTTTTGGGCCTAGACCCTTCTTCAGGAAAAAAAATGTTTAACAGTGTTTAATTTCAAGTGAAAGTGGAGTTCAGGGTCTGTTTTACTTATTCATGGGATGTTGACATTGCTGGTTAGGCCATGAGAGGTCAACCTCATGTCTGTTGCCTGGAGTCACATGTAAAGCAGATTTCCTTCCATAACTAGAAGGATTTTTATGACAAAGTGGTTACATGGTGCCCATAGTTTTTAAATTCCAGATTCTTAAAATCAAATTTCAATCTGTGGCGAGGAGATTTAAAGCCATATGCCCAGAACATCAGTTGGAGGTTCATGGCAAGTCATTCATGCATCTGCAAATAGATATTTTTAATATTGTCCTGAACTTCTCAGAAGACAATCTGAAAGGATCAGAGCAAAAACAGAGAGAGAGGCCTCTTGCAAAATACTCCAACGCCACCCTTATTATTTGCCATGCAGAAAGCATACAAGAGCGTGTATTCAGATTAAACAGACTAAGCCTGTGAAGATTTAAAGGAGGCTTTAAGATTTAAAGGAGGCTTTAAGATTTACCTAGCTTTGGCTAGCAGGAGAAATCTCCAGGATTACAGTGACTATGGAAATAAATTCAGGAATTACAAATTACCTGGCCAGAATTGAAAAAGCAAGCAAGCCATTGTTAGCTCAGAATAGCTGTGCACAGTTCCTGGAGAATGAAGCATTCATTTGAATTACAAAAGTACAATAGCAGAAGGGATTGGTTACTTGTTTTATACGTTAAGCAGAGGAACATGGCTGTCATTTACACCATAAGTAGCTGAATTAAATACTGAAATCAATGCTGCTTCTAGTTTGTTACAGTAATAATGTTAGAACCTGTCATGTGATTCTTCCAGTCAGTTGCTGGAAATTCAGAAATTCAATTTATTGGTCTCCACTAGGATCATAACACCCCAACGGCACTTCTCTCAATAATGCAAGAGCTCAAGGTTACAGGCAAATTCAAATTGACAATTTTATTTTCACTACCTGTAATACACCATGATAATTTACGAGTCATACCTTGATTGTCTACTTTTTCATCATCTCTTGGAGGTGAATACTTCGTTCTCCTGGTTACACGTTTTGGCAATCTTTTCCTCTTTAAGACATCACTTAATCGTCTGAAAAACCAGAGGTGTTTCATCATGATTAAGTGCAGCAGTATTTCCTTGTCACAACATGGAAAAGGTCCTGGGCTAGTATAGTTAGCTTGGTAAAGTAGACACCAATTTTATACACTCTTCCAGAAACCATAATGAGACAAATTACCAGTTAATCTGTTTTTGATTAGTTAAGATAGCAAAGTTGCCCAAGATGTGGTGGAAATAACATAATTCAAGGTACTAATATCTTATCACTTATTTTACACATTATGCTTTTGACAGCAACATCCCTGTCAATCCAAATGAATGCGTTGACTACTTCCAAGAGGCATTGAAGGATTAATTTCACACAGCAACACAGCAGCCAACACAAGGCTCACCTTTAAACTTAGTGACATTTTGTGTCAATGTTCTATTCTTGGGAGTAGTTACAGCAAACTGAAATGAACCATGTAGCCTGTCAGGGAAGTCAGCAGCAAAACTTTATATAGAACGAACCTTTACACCCAATTGCTTGACATATTGATTTATAAAGAAGTCTAAAATGTTATGAATGTACTGTGTAGACTATCCTGTACAAGAAGTAAAATGTTTCACAGATAAAAATGTGACTTACATATCTAGATCAATTTCTACACCCAGCATTGGCACCAAATGACTAGCACTTTGGAAAGAGAGATTTCCCACTCAATATTCTGGTATGCCAGACATGCAAGTATTTAGAATGCCTCACTTGGCATTATTTACATTTTTGGTTTGTACAGAACTCCATTGGCTGTTTTAGTTTATTGCCAAACTAAATCATTTAGTAAGGCAGCTTAGACATGAGACCTCGCACATCATTGATCAAAGTATAACCGTTAAAGTAGGATTTCCTCAAATTTACAAGAAACAAATGTGTGCAAGCCTTTAAATACCTTGCATGAAATAACTTACAACTTTAAGCCATTCAGCCCCTCAAGCCTGTTCTGACATTATCGATCATAACTGATTTCTGTCCTCAACATCATTTTCCTTCACAATCCACACATTCCTGTCATCATTAGTGTCCAGAAATCTATAAATCAACGCATTGAGTATACTCAATGACTAAGCTTTCATGTCCTTTAGGGTACAAAACTCCAAATATTCATTACCCACTCCTGAAGAAATTCCTCACCGCAACCCAAAGTAGTCTGTCCCTTATTGAGACTGTATTCTCTGGTTCTCAAGTCACGAGCCAAAGGAACAATTTTATCTGCATACACCATGGATGAATTTTCTAAGTTTCAATGAGATCACATTTATTCTTCTAAGTTTTCCCCTTCAAAAGGATAATGATGCCATCCCAGGAAATAGTCTGGTGAACTTCTGCTGTACTCCCTCCTTAGGTAAGGGGACCAAAACTGCACAATACCCAAAGCGGTGAACTTATCACATTTCTATAAAAATGAAGCACAACACTTCACTTCAATCCTTGAGGAAAGTTAGCATTCCAGCAAGCCTTCCTAATTGCTTGCTGCACATGCAGTGACTTAATACAACATTCCTGTTCCTCCTCCTAAAGCGGAAGGCCTTACACTTATTCACATTATATTCCATCTGCCATGTTCTTGTACAAATTGCCTTGAAACCTCTTTGTATCATGCTGTAACTCATTCCCACCTCATTCTGTGCCATCAAAAAATTTGGAAATTGTACATTTTTGTTCCCACATTTAAATTATAGAAATTGATTGCAACCAAATGGAACTCAATTATTCTTGCGCTACCCTATCATGGCCCACGAACCAGAGAATGATCTGCTAATTTCTACTGCTTTCTGTCCGTTAATCCTCAACCCATTTTTCTCTATCCCACATACTGATTTTCTTAACCAACCTAATATATGGGTCCAATGCACAAGCTGTCCCCTAGAAACCTCAAAATTAAATACTAACAGGTTTGTCTAACATAATGTTTTGAGGAGTTATGGAAGGGAAATTATTTTCTAAAAACCCAATTATCAAATCCTAACAGATGTTGTCCCTTTCCTCTATGCTTTCTTAACAGAAAGGTTACATTTACAACCTTCTAATTTGCAGAGTTCTAGAAGCTATAGAATTTTCAATGATCAACTAGGCATCCATTATCTCTAAAGTCATCTATTTTAATGCTATCAAATGTAGAGTATCAGATGTTGGGAATATGCCTATTTTTTAGTCCCCTTAACTTTGTTTTGCTCATACCAACTTCTTTCAGTTCCTCATTGTCATGATCTCTGGTTTTGGGAAGTGCCTTGTATCATCCTCTTAAGATGAAGTAATTTAGTTTTCCTCCAGATTCCCTTTATAATTTAAGACTCTGCTTGTAATGGACCCACATTTGTCTTCACTGATCTTTTCCTTTCAATATACCAACTCAAACTGTTACGGATCATTTATTTCCTGCCAGTTTACATCCATATTCTGTTTATCTGTTTCTTTCTTCTTTTGCTGAATTCTAAAATATTCCCACACCTGAGGTTTACACTTTTCAGCAACTTAAGCCTTTTCCTTTGATCAAATAAGATCTTCAGTGGGTTTTTAAAAACCCAAAGAACTGCAGATGCTGTAAATCAGGAACAAAAACAAAGTTGTGGGAAAAGCTCAGCAGGTCTGGCAGCATCTGTGAAGGAAAAAACAGTTATCATTTCGGGTCCGTTTCGTTTCCTTCCTCATTCTGCTGCCAGACCTGCTGAGCTTCTCCAGTAACTTCGTTTTTGTTCCTGCTCCTCTTCCTTCATAGTTTCCCAAAATTATTAAATTATCCCTTTCTCATTGAGTAGTACTATCTCTAAAACAGGCTAATCCAAACTGGTTCCTCAACACACTCCACTAGAAAACTTTGTGCACCTCTCTCAAACTCATCCTCCACAGTATTGGGGCTCATGAGATTTATCCAGTCGATATATAGATTCAAAGTCACCAGTGAATACCACATTATCCTTATTATGTGATGTTAACTCTAAATATTCTGATTTATACTATGCCCTCAATTAGCACGACTGATGGCACATTAACAACTCATATTTGCTGCTTCTTCGCTCACCTAGGTAAATTCTACAGCTTTTTCTTCCAATCTAAGAGCTCGGAAAAACCCATCTGGCTCACTAATGTCCTTTAGGGAGGGAAACTGCCATCCTTACCTGGCCTGGCCTCCACTTGACTTCAGATCCACAGCAATGTGGGTGATTCGGAACTGCCCTCTGGGCAATAAATGCTGCCTAGCCAGCAATGCCCTCATCCCATTCATGAATAAACAAATTTTGCAGAACCATCATCTCCTGGTCCTTGATGCCCACCCTTCCGACATAGTGGCTATCTTTGAACGTTCATTTCCCACTTTTGGTCAACTTACAGCCATGTTTCCATAATGACAATTAAATCGATATATTTCTCAACTCATCTACCTTGTTGTGAATGTTGCACGTATTCAATTATAACTCCAGTATGTCGGATGGATCGGTTTTTGTCCAATGTGTGCAGGAGGGTTTCCTGACACAGTATGTCGAAGGGCCGACAAGAGGGGAGGCCACACTGGATCTGGTACTTGGTAATGAACCAGGCCAGGTGTTTGATTTAGTGGTAGGTGAGCACTTTGGAGAGAGTGACCATAATTCGGTTACGTTTAGTTTAGCGATGGAAAGGGATAGGAACATGCCACTGGGCAAGAGTTATAGATGGGGGAAAGGCAATTATAATGCAATTAGGCAAGACTTAGGAGGGATAGAACGGGGTAGCAAAATGCAGGGGATGGGGACAATCTAAATGTGGAGCTGGTTTAAGGAACAGATATTGCGTGTCCCTGATAGGTATGTCCCTGTCAGGCAGGGAGGAAGCGATAAGGTAAGGGAACCTTGGTTTACAAAAGAAATTGTATCTCTTGTTAAGCGGAAGAGGGAGGCTTATGTGACATTGAGACGAGATGGTTCAGATGAGGCGATGGAGAGTTACAGATTAGCTAAGAAGGATTTAAAGAGAGACTTAAGAAGAGCAAGGAGGGGACATGAGCAGTCATTAGCAGGTAGAATTAAGGAGAACCCTAAAGCTTTCTTTAGGGTATGTGGGGATGTGGGGAATAAAAGGATGACTAGGGTAAGAATAGGGCTAGTCAAAGACAGGAGTGGGAAGTTGTGTGTGGACCCTGTGGAGATCGGAGAGGTGCTAAACAAATATTTCTCATCTGTTTCCACTCGGGAAAAGGAGAATATTATAGAGGAGAAGACTGAGATACGGGCTATTAGACTTGAAAGGATTGAGGTTAGAAAGGAGGTGGTGTTATCAATCTTAGAAGGTGTGAAGGTAGATAAATCCCCTGGGCCCGATGGGATTTTTCCGAGGATTCTCTGGGGAGCTAGGGAGGAGATGGCGGAGCCTTTGGCCTTGATCTTTGAGTTGTCATTGGCTACAGGTTTACTACCAGATGACTGGAGGATTGCAAGTGTTGTGCCCTTGTTCAAGAAGGGCAGTAGAGATGACCCAGGTAATTATAGACCAGTGAGCCTTACATCTGTTGTAGGAAAAGTTTTGGAAAGGATTATAAGAGATGGGATTTATAATCATCTAGCAAGCAACAATTTGATTGCAGATAGTCAACATGGATTCGTCAAGGGCAGGTCGTGTTTCACAGACCTCACTGAGTTTTTTGAGAAGGTGACCAAGCATGTGGATGAGGGTAGGGCAGTTGACGTGGTGTACATGGACTTCAGTAAAGCCTTTGATAAGGTGCCACATGGTAGGCTATTGGAGAAAATGCGGAGGCATGGGATTGAGGGAGATTTAGCAGTTTGGATTAGAAACTGGCTTTCTGAAAGACGACAAAGAGTGGTGGTTGATGGAAAATATTTAGCCTGGAGTCCGGTTACTAGTGGTGTGCCACAAGGATCTGTTTTGGGACCACTGCTGTTTGTCATTTTTATAAATGACTTGGACGCAGGCATAGGTGGATGGGTTAGTAAGTTTGCAGATGACACTAAAGTTGGTGGAGTGGTGGACAGTGTGGAAGAACGTTGCAGGTTGCAGGGAGACTTGGATAAACCGCAGAATTGGGCTGAAAGGTGGCAAATGGAGTTCAATGCAGACAAATGTGAGGTGATGCACTTTGGGAAGAATAATAGGAAGGCACAATACTGAGTCAATGGAAAGATTCTTGGTAGTGTGGATGTGCAGAGGGATCTTGGTGTCCAGGTACATAGATCCCTGAAAGTTGCCACCCAGGTTGATTGTGCTGTTAAGAAGGCATACGGTGTGTTAGGTTTCATTGGTAGAGGGATTGAGTTCCGGAGCCGTGATGTCATGTTGCAACTGTACAAAACGCTAGTGCGGCCTCACTTGGAATATTGCGTACAGTTCTGGTCGCCCCATTACAGGAAGGATGTGGAAGCATTGGAAAAGGTGCAGAGGAGATTTACCAGGATGTTGCCTGGTCTGGAGCGAAGGTCTTATGAGGAAAGGCTGAGGGACTTGGGTCTGTTCTCATTGGAGAGAAGGCGGCTAAGAGGGGATTTAATAGAGACATACAAAATGATCAGAGGATTAGATAGGGTGGACAGTGAGAGTCTTTTTCCTAGGATGATGACGTCGGCTAGTATGAGGGGGCATAGCTGCAAATTGAGGGGTGATAGATTTAAGACAGATGTCAGAGGCAGGTTCTTTACTCAGAATATTGCTGCCTTTTATTTTCCAAGAATATCTATTTTGGGACAGTTTGATGCTACATTTGTTTCTCCTTTTTGCCTTCCACTCTAATATTTATCACAATTCTACATTTCAACCAGCTTTATTTTCCTCCCACCTGAATTCCCTCTGATTCCCATTCCCCAACAAGCTAGGATTCAAGTCTTACCCAACGTCATGAGTAAATCTCCCCATAACAGTATGTTGAGGTGTAATCCGCCCTCCTTGTATAGGTCTCACCTGGCCCAGAACTGGTATCACTGCCCCAGATATCTAAAGCTCTCCCCTTGATACAATTTCTCAAGCCATGTGTTCATTCACTCTGTTTATTTCTATAAGAACTGGCATTATATACTGGGAGTAAATCTGAGATTACTGCTTTAGAGGCCCCACAGCCAGTGACATCCTTGATCTGGCAGGAGGGAGGCAGCATTCTCAGATTCACATTTACAACTGCAAAAAATATCCATTTGTTTCCTTTTTTAAAATCACAACTGCCCTTCCATTCTTCTTCCTCCCCACCTGTGTAACTGAGGCACTTGTGATGTCTCAACACTTGAATCTTGAAGCTCCCATGGTATTCAGAACAGAAACCCAGTTAGTGAACAAGACTGGCTCAGCCTCCAGCACTAACTGCCTGGTATTCCTAGACTGTATCAGTCACCTACTTAGAGCGCTCTGGAACTCAGATTTCAAGTTTCTATGGCTAGTGACACTTGCTTTAACATCAGTTAAATTATCTGATCAGTTATCAGAGTCCTGTTGAGGGTATATTGCTTTTGCAAATGACTGGTACATTTTCTAATGTTATACTTAAACTATTGCACTGGCTCTGACGCATTTCAGGGAGCTTTCACATTGTGTAAACCATGACACTGAACGCAAGTTCTTCCCTTACTTTAAGGGCTCATTAATTGTATCATCTAAGACCTAAAGAAATGTAAATCACTGATGAATGGCTATCAACCGAAAACAAAAACTCATCTCTACCACCATAGATTCTGCTGGACTTGCTGAGTATTTTCTCATTTTATTTTAGATTTCTAGCTAATGGACTATTTCGTGCTTTAAATGTGGACTAACACACGCATTCACATAATGTAACAGAGGGGTTTTTTTGGGGTGTGGGGGACAGTTTAATGAGGTGGTCCTGAAATTAAAATCTTGGGATCAGATCAATCTGTTTCTGTGAAAAAAGGCAGCCACGGTACAGGGTATTTAGGGGGAAAAAATGTAATCTGAAACGTAATGAATACAATCATCAATGATTCAGTGCTAAAAATGCTCCGCACAACAACCTTATTGCAGTAGTCGGTGATTTCAACTTGCTCAATATCAACTAGGAGTCCGAGTGCAAGAGGTTTAGATGGGGCAGAATATATTCATTGCAGCCAAAGGGTTTCTTGAGTTAAAAGTGTAGGTAGCCCAACTAAGGAAGGGGACCATACTAGGCCTTAGATCAGGGAACGAACCTGGCCAGGTGACCAAAGTTTCAGTGGGGGAGCATTTTGGGAACAGTGATCAGTAAGCTATTTTCCCTGGAGTGGAGGCAGAGGGGTAATCTTATAGGAGTTTATAAAACCATGAGGGGCAAGGGCAGGGTAAATAGCCAAGGTCCTTTTCCCAGTGTAGGGGAGTGCAAAACTAGATGGCATAGATTTAAGGTGGGGGGAGAGGAGAGATTTAAAAGGCACCTGAGGGGCAACGTTTTCACGCAGAGGGTGGTACATGTATGGAATGAGCTTCCAGAGGAAGTGATTGAGGCTGGTACAATTACAACATTTAAAAGGCATCTGGACAGGGACATGAATAGGAAGGATATGGGCCAAATGCTGGCAAATGGGAGTAGGTCAGATTGGGATTATTTGGTGGATGGAGTTGGACTTAATGGTCTATTTCTGTGCTTTATTTTACACAATGGTTTGGGTGTGGAATGAAACTTCCAGAGGAACTGGTGCCTGCGCGTACAATTACAAGGTTTAAAAGACGTTTGGATAAGTACTGATTAAGGAATGTTTGGAGAGATATGGGCCAAGCATAGCAGGTGGGACTAGTTTAGTTTGGGATTATGGTTGGCATGGGGCGACATGGTGGCTCAGTGGTTAGCACTGCTGCCTCACAGTGCCAGGGACCCGGATTCGATTCCAGCCTTGGGCGACTGTCTGCGTGGAGTTTGCACATTCTGCCCGTGTCTGTGTGGGTTTCCTCCAGGTGCTCCAGTTTCCTCCCACAGTCCAAAGATGTGCAGGCTAGGTGGATTGGCCATGCTAAATTGCCCATAGTGTCCAGGGATATTTGGGTTAGACATGGGGAAATAAGTCAGGGTGGGATGCTCTTCGGAGAAGCCATGTTAACCTGCTGGGCTGAATGGCCTGGTTGGACTGTAGAGTTTGTTTCCATGCTGTGTGATTCTATGACTAAAATGTACTTGTTAATAGATTGAGCCAAAATGCTACTCAATGAGACATTGTAACACCATAAATAAATTGTGACAATCTGAGCCAGACTGCAGAGTAAGATGGCTTTCTTGCCTGCATTTGGAAACTTAAAACAACTCACCCTTGTGGACTCAGGTCCAAAGAATCATCCATACTTTGGAAGCTGGGAGACCCAAGATCTGCAACTGTATTGCTTGCAACGTTGGTTGTGCTAATTGTAGCAGCAGTGCCCAGCGTTCCTATTCCACTACTACATGCCTTAGGAGGGCTGGTAAGTAGAGTCTCAGACTCCGCTAAATTTTTCACCTGATGCATCACACCTTCCAAAAAAACAAAAGTTAGTAATAATTTGCACTGCAACAACCAACATTCTGACTGTTTCAACTGCCAAAAAGATATCTGAATTAACTTTTAATTCTAATTCTGAGGGAAATCCACAAGACTCAAATATTAAAATTCTGGAATTTTATAAGTTTAAATTCCTTGCCTTCTCTTCGAAAGTAAACACTAAATATATCTGGTAACTTCTGCATTAAAATTTCTGCCATCTGTAGCGCTCCGACAACGATCTTGAAATCTTGACTTGATAACATGGAAGCAATGTGGCTGAAAAGGAGCAAGAAAATGAGGTTAAATATATGATAAGCAGATTGATTAAAAGTACACATGAAAAATTTAGAACCTGTTAGTACACATTAATGAAATTGTTTTGAATTAAGTACTATTTCAAAAGTAGAAATAATGTAGACACTGCTTCAAATTAATATTTATCAGAGTGCTGCATTTACATTAAAAGTGTATACTGCAGATATGATCTGTAGCTAAGCATAATCAAGTACCTCGTACCGTATTCAGAGAAACTTATACACTGCCTTGTCACGTAAATGCCCTTGTAAAAATGTTTATTAAAAGTATACTCCTTAAAAAAGTATTTGCTGAGACAGTGAGGCTTGGGAGCAATAGAAACTATGAGGTCTAAAGGCCTTCACCTACTGCTTACAAGGTATCCAATGCCTCTGCAGAACCCAACAGACTGCACGTAACAGAGAATGCTTGTATATTGCAGACGTGACCTATCAACTTAAAAATTCCTGGGACATCTTAAGGGTGTCATGTATTGTATGTAAAGAAATAAGCCTGCGTTGCATGTCAGCAAACTTGAACTCTTACGTACACATATATTTGATGAATGAAGTGTTTTGGATAACACAAAATCAGTAACTACAAGTCACTAATTTCCATTTTGTGTGTTCACAGGTTTGTTGACCCCAACCAGTGGAATTATCTCCTAGTTCCCAAAGTCTCTAATTTTGCTTGTGCTCCTGAATGCTAAATTCAATCAAATTTGGCTCTGGTGTCAATGATATAACCACGAAGTCTTGTTTTTCAAGCACAAAAGTATCTAGTCACAACAGCTGCAATATCCCAAATAAGCTGAACTGAAGATATTATACGAAACACACAATGGACACAGCATGAACAGGCGTAAGGGAGGGGAACAGGAGAGTTCTAAGAAATTGCTCATTAACTTTTATTTTATTCACTCACAGGACATGGGCATTACTGGCCAGGCCAGCATTTATTGCCCATCCCTAATTGCCCAAAGGGCAGTTCAGAGTCAACTACATTGCTGTGGGTCTGGAGTCACATGTAGGCCAGACCAGGTAAGGATGGCACAGTTCCCTAAAGGACATTAGGGATAATGAATTATTGGAAAAGTTATAGATGCGTACAGGCCTGCCCTAGTTGCGAACAGGTTCTGATCTGGAGTCCATTCACAAGACGATTTTGCAGGCAAATCATACCACAATGCAGGACAACAGAAAGCTACCGTTTTTAAGTATGGGAACTGTTCACATCATGTCTTTAAAACTACAACAATGTATGGGTTCGACTTTGCAAATCGGGCACCTCCTGTATGTATACAGGACATTACCATAACTTCATGAAAGGCACCATTTTCTGCCTTTGGTCAAAAAGATGCAATTCCATTAAGCATTCAAATTATTTTTGACTGGATGTAGTGCCAGTAGGAAAGCACGGTAGACCCTCCAAAGAGAGCTGTTAGGCCCATTTGATAGCTGCCAACTTTTCCCATTGGCCTATATTTATTCCCTTTATGTATTTTTCCAACTTCCTCTTAAAAGTTATTGCAGCTCTTCTCACCATCTGTTCACAATAGAATTCAGATCATAATTTGCTGTAAATTTTTTGACTTGTCACCTCTCTCTTACTAATTGCCTTGGAATATGTCTGTCTACTAATACTTCTGTTTTTAAACAGAGTCCCAGTACTGGAAGAATTGTTCATCCAATTCAACTTGGAAAAATTGCTGAAATATTGAACTTTGTGCAAGTTTCATAAAACTAAGCATGTTATAATCAATACAAACCTGGAAACAGCATGATTTTTAAGAACATCCTTCAGAAGTTCAGCATCAGCAAAATAAATTATTCTAAGAATTGCTCTAAGGCACTTGTGTCTGACAGCAGGTCCAGCTGATGAACTATACACTTCATACAACACACCAAACAATGTCTTTATAAAGCATTTAGCCAGGTCTGGGTCCTCCCTCATTAGCTGAGCACGTGCATCATCCTTTCTCGTTTCAGAGTGACCACCTATATAAGAAAGCATAGACTTCAGATTGCATTTTCCTGAAATCACCAACACTTTCAAATAACAACATACATTTAACTGAATCAGAATTAAACGGTTACTTCTGTTTCAGGGGTAGTAGGAACTGCAGATGCTGGAGAATCTGAGATAACAAGGCGTGGGGCTGGATGAACACAGCAGGCCAAGCAGCATCAGGGGAGCAGGAAGGCTGACGTTTCGGGCCTAGACCCTT
>JAHRHZ010000288.1:12223619-12287222 GCA_024137785.1 Ginglymostoma cirratum
AAGGGTCTAGGCCCGAAACGTCAGCCTTCCTGCTCCCCTGATGCTGCTTGGCCTGCTGTGTTCATCCAGCTCTACGCCTTGTTATCTCAGTTACTTCTGTATGATTGGAGAAAGTTATCATAACTGCGATAGACAGAAGTTGTGTTAGTCTCTTCCTCCTTAATACCACGTTTAGCTGTTTGTAAAATTGTGTCCAGTTGCTTTGATATGTTTTGATCAAGCTATGTTAAGGATTTTCTCAACAGCAGTTAGTCATTATTCCAGGTATTTATCCTCGTATGGAATGAACTGATTATACAAGCCATCGGCTCTTTTTGTATACTCTGGTCAAGAAATATTTGGAGATATGTTACCAAAAATCAACTTTATGTGAATTAACCATTTTTTAAAGGCACAAACAATAGAGTTAACATCTTTTGCTGTGTATGACAGCACAAATCCCAGACACAATGGAGATGGAGGCATTCCTCAATCATGTCCTGAGGTCTTGCTGCTGTAAATGACAGACGGATTTTACGGCCACAATTTATACTATATCATTATCCACCATTATCATCATTGTATTTTCCGGAGGAAATCTGCTTTGATCAGGAAAGTGTAGTTTTTGTCACAAATTCTATCTTGCAATTGGTTTAAACAGATTACTGAGTTCAAGGAGTATGAAAACTGAGTTTCCTGCTAGTCCCAGTAAAATCTCTTCGCTTTAAGGCAACCATAAAATGCAATTTAAATCCAGGCATTGTTCTGAAATAAGCCCACATCATAAAATAGGTAGATATGAATAGATCTGACATTCTCAGTTAATTACGTATAGCTAAAAATCAGCTGAATGCTTGGCAATGATGCTGGAATTTTTCCACAACCACCGAAGTCACTAAAAAGGGCAACACAAGGTCATCAAATGCAAAATTTGAAGAACTCAACAAAAGAGTGCAATGACCATGCAATAAAACAAAGTTTTTTAATGGCACATTGCTACATGGAATTGACACGGTCCAAGTAACAAGCCTCTAATACGTAGTGTTCATATTACCACTCTTTCCTGAAAACTTTGGACAAGAGATGAATTTTTCATCAATTAGCTAGAAAACTACAATTCTGAACCTATAAGCCTGTGACAAGCTCATAAAATGTTAGAGCAAGTAAACCAAGTGAATAAAAATTTGCCATCAGTTTTAGTCATCCACTGTGGCTCAGTGAGGGCAGTCTCATTCAGAGTCAGTGGTTATGAATTCAAATCGCATTGTACAGATTTGAACAAAATCTAGGCTAACAGTCCAATGCAATACACTCAGCTTCTTTTGGACAAGACGTGAAAACAATCTGCTTACAGCTGAACCAAAAGAAAATCCCACATCACTCTTGGACAATGGTATAACTTAAGCCAATGTATATTCCTCATTTAAACTGATGACCTGATAACCTGCAACCACAGTGCTGTGTACAAAACTGGATGTCAGGTTTCTTCTCTATTACAGCAGTAACAACAGTACATCTAATGGAGCAATTTTGAAGTTCTTTGTAATGTCAATGCCATGATGGCACTGCAGAAATCCAGTTTTTTCTTTCCTCAGGAAAAAATATCTGTCTACAAAAGCAAGTTTGGATACTCTCCAGGTTTCAGGCTGACCAAAAAAAATAAAAAATCAATAAGAATACACAAGATTTTCTAAGCTCACCTCAAAGTTTAAAATTTAGGATTAATTCAGAAGGCAGTACTCACCATTGTTCGTGTTGGCCAATGGATTGGGTTTTCTCTGAATAGCACGGGCTGTTCCAGTGTCCTCATTGATCTGCTGCATAGAGTTAAAGTCAATAGTATAAACTCGACCCAATGTTGACAAGCTTATTTCATCCTCACCCACTTGATGGGCTGCCTGTGAACAATGTGAACAGACCGTCAAAGCATACAAAAAGATTACTGCAGACCTAAGATTAGACTGCTTGCCAGTGTGTCCAGGGCACTTTTGGTTAATATTTACCAGCATATGCAGGACACTAGTTCCAAGCTTGGAACACTGGTTCGTAAGCACAAAAATCTACTCACAACATATCAAGTACATGTCTGCACATATAAAGATATGCTGAGCTTTTGAAGTCTGATTTGATTGTACATAGTAACAGGCAGCAAGAGTGGATGTGCACCATGATAAACTAAATTATGAAACTTTAACAGATCTAAGTGGTACATGGCAGAACACAGTACTATTGCAGATCACAAAAGTCATTTACAATTCAGAGACTGTTAGCTTTCATGCGTCAGCACAAATTCATGTAAAAAGTTCTTGCTAATGAGTCATAAGATTTGGGACATAATTAACTTTTCTTAATATTTATTAGAGATTTGTAAAAATCATGTAAAGGAATGAGACTGTACACTCAAGTTAATTTTCAGGCAGGTTGTTCAAGTTACCCTTAAAACTGAGTGCGCTAATTACCACACTTATTTTGTGTAGCATCTGAAGAAATACCTTGGTTAATACTGGACTAGTAAATCTAAGTTCACTTGCTATGAAGTTAAGACAAAGATGGAGCTCATTTCCCATGCTTAGCCCACGCTCTACATAAATCTTTCATAGTCTAAGATATTGTACCTCGATTATGCGGCTATCGATTCGGTTGTACGGATGCCAGAGGCCCCGGTCATCGCGCCACTGCCATATTGCACCATCTGTATTTTGAGCACTTCCCTTCTTTAACATGGTATCAACAGCAAAAATTCCTTCTTTGGGTAGACATGGCATTAATTCACTGCAAAAGAAAAATATGAAGCAGATTTTACCATGGTGCGTGATCATTTTAATTATTAACACCAAGTACTGAAATTATTGCATTCTATAGCCAACTTAAGACAAAGAAAATCACAAACTCACTCAACTGACTACTACAACAGGTAAAACCTGATTAATCAGAAAAGGAGACCAATCGTGAATTCCAAATTTTCCTGACAAGAATTATTATTCAGAATTGTTATTCAAGAATGTAGACAGGGGACTGGTCAGGTGGGAACAGCAATGGCAAATGGAATTCAACCTGGAAAAAAAAAACTAAGGTAATGCACTTGGAGGGCTAACAAGACAAGGGATTTCACTATGAATGGCAGAATCCTGGAAAATACAGAAAGTCAGAAAGACCTTGTAGTGCAGGCTGGTAGATAATGTGATTAATGGGATACTTGCCTTTAATAAAGGCAGCATGAGCAGAAGTGTTATCTGGAACTGCATAAAACACTGATTAGGCCACAGCAAAAAGAGTGCGCATCTCCGGTCACCACATGATTGGAAAGACATCTCCGCACAGGAAAGTGCACAGAGGGGATTTACCAGGATGCTGCCTGGATTTGAGGACCTGAGCCACAATGAAAGATTGGCTAGACTGAGGGTGTTTTCCTTGGAGCAGTAAAGGTTAAAAAGAGACCTGGTAGAGGTATACAAGATTGAGGGGCATAGCAAAAGTTCATACAAAAGGTACTTTTTCCATTAGAGTTGTTAACTATGGGGAAGAGATTTAGGGTTGGTGGTACAAGGGTAAGAGGGGAGCAAAGGAGAACTTCTTTCACCCAGAGGGTCCTGGGAGACAGGAAACCTCTACCTGAAGAGCGGTCAAGTCAGAAACTCCCGTAACATTTGAGCAGTATTTAAAATATTCACTTGCATTGTGTTATGGACCAAACCAAAACCTCTCAAAACATACCAAGGAGATAGCTTAGCCTCTAAGCTTATATCTTGTTTCAAGACAAGTTTAAGGCAGTGCTCCAGCTGTGATTTCAACAGTTCACTGTGTTTAAGCAAAGCACACTTTACTCTTACAACACAGAGTTAAAATAAAAACATAACTTTAACTATTGAAATATTTTAATGATTTACCCACTACTCATCAATTGTTCCAATACAGACAATCCCATAAACACACCCTTGGCAAAAGCAAATTCAGCAAAACAGATTTTCCTCACCTGATTTCCTCTCCGGTCCAGGAGGCAGGAACACATAGATGATCCAGCAGCAGAGAGAGAACTCCTGCTTATAATCATAGAAATATACAGCATAGAAACAGACCCTTCAGTCCAACTCGTCCATGCCAACCAGATATCCTAAATAAACCTAGCCCCATTTGCCAGCATTTGGCTCGTACCCCTCGACACCCGTCCTATTCATATACCCATCCAGATCCCGTTTAAATCTTGTAATTGTACCAGCCTCCACCACGTTCTCTGGCAGCTCATTCCATACACGGATCACCATCCACATGAAGCATTTGCCTCTTAGATCCCTTTTAAGTATTTCCCCCTCTCACCTGAGACCTATTTTAAACCTCTTGCTTTGGACTCCAACACCCCAGGGAAGAGACTTTGACTATTCCCCTATCCATGTCCGTCATTATTTAATAAGCCTCCATGAGATTACCCCTCAGCCTCCAATGCTCCAGGGAAAATAGCCCCAGTCTATTCAGCCTCTCCCTATATCTCACACCCTTCAATGCTGGCAACATCCTTGCACAACTTTTCTGAACCCTTTCAAGTTTGAAAACATTCTTCCTATTCCAGGGAGACTAGAATTGAACACAGTATTCCAATTGTGGCCTAACCAATGTCCTGTACAGCCGCAACATGACTTCCCAACTCTTATACTTAATACAATGACCAATAAAGGCAAACATACCAAATACCACCTTCGCTATCCTATCTACCAGTGACTCCGTTTTCAAGGAATTATGAAACTGCACTCCAACGTCTCCTTGTTCAGCAACATTCCTCAGAACCTTACTATTAAGTACATTAGCCCTGCCCGGATTTGCCTTTCCAAAAATGTAACAATTCACATTTATCTAAATTAGATTCCATCTGCCACTCCTCAGCTGATTGGCCCATTTGATCAAGGTCCCATTGTATTGAGGTAACCTTCTTCGCTGTCTGCTACATCTCCAATTTTGGTGTCACCTACAAAATTACTAACTATACCTGAGATAAAAGGTACTGCAGATGCTGGAGAATCCGAGATAACAAGCATGGGGCTGGATGAACACAGCAGGTCAAGCAGCATCATAGGAGCAGGAAAACTCCTAGGTTCATATCCAAATCATTTGTATAAGTGACGAAAAAGCAGCAAGCCCAGAACCAATCCTTGTGGTACATCACTGGTCACAGGTCTCCAGTCTGAAACGCAACTCTCCACCTCCTGTCTTCTACCTTCGAGCCAGTTCTCCCTGTATTCGGTGTGATCTAACCGTGCTAACCAGTCTACAATGAGGAACTTGTCAAATGCCTTACTGAAGTCTACATAGAGCACATCCACCACTCTGCCCTCATCAATCCTTTTTGTTAATTTAAAAAACTGAATCAAGTTAGTGAGACACGATTTTCCATGCACATTGACATGTTGACTATCCCTAATCAGTCCTTGCCTTCCCAAATACATGTAAATCCTGTCCCTCAGATCGCCTCCGACAACTTGCCCACCATCGATGTCAGGGTCACTGGTTTATAGTTCCCTGGCTTTTCCTTACCACCTTTCTTAAATAGTGGCATCACATTAGCCATCCTCCAGTCTTCCAGCACCTCGTGTGTGGCTCTCGATGATACAAATAGCTAGAGGCCCAGCAATCACTTCCCAGAGTTCTAGGGTACACCTGATCAGGTCCTGGAGATTTATCCACCTTTATGTATCTTAAGACATTCAGCACCTTCTCCTCGGTAATATGGACATTTTTCAAGATGTCACTACTTATTTCTCTACGTTGTCTATCTTCCATATCCTTCTCCATGGTAAACTCTGATGCAAAATACTTGTTTATTATCTCCCACATCTCCTGCTGTTCCACACTCAGGTGTGGCCTTGCTGACCTTTAAGGAGCCCTATTGTCTCCCTTTTGTCCTTAATGTATTTGTCAAATGGCTTTGGATTCTCCTATTTGCCAAAGCTTTCTCATGCCCCCTTTTTGCCCTCCTGATTTCCCTCCTAAGTATACTCCTACTTGCCTTTACACTCTTCTAGGGATTCACTCGATGTCTTCTGTCTATACCTGACACATGCTTCCTCCTTTTTCTTGACCAAAACTTCAATTTCTCTAGAAAAAAAATTCAGAGTTAACTCTTTAGGTCCAGTGACCCTTCGTTCTGTTCTGAAATCATCGTCACTGGACAAGAAACGTTAACAATGATTTTTTCTCCTTCTTCACTGATGCCGCCAGACCTGCTGAGCTCTTCCAGCAGCTTTTGTTTTCGTTCTAAACTTTTGAAAGTTCTTGCCTAATACCTTCAAACTTGGCCCTCCTCCAATTTAGAACTTTAACTTTTAGATCCAGTCTATCCTTTTCCATCTCTATTTTAAAAACTAATAGAATTATGGTCACTGGCCCCAAAGTGCTTCCCCACTGACACCTCAGTTACTTGCCCTGCCTTATTTCCCAAGAGGAGGTCAAGTTTTGCACCTTCTCTCATAAGAATATTCACATACTGAATAAGAAAATTCCTCTCCATCCAAACCCTTAACACTACGGCGGTCCCAGTCTATGTCTGAAAAGTTAAAATCCTCTACCATTACCACCCTATGATTCTCACAGCTAACAGATCTCCTTACAACAACAAAAACAGAAGATGCTGGAAAAGCTCAGCACGTCTGGCAGCATCCGTGGAGGAGAAAACAGTCAACGTTTCGGGTCCGGTTCTGAGGAAGGGTCACCGGACCCAAAACGTTAACTCTGTTTTCTCCTCCACAGATGCTGCCAGACCTGCTGAGCTTTTCCAGCAACTTTTTGTTCCTGATTTACAGCATCCGCAGTTCTTTCGGTTTTTATTCAGATCTCCTTACAAATTTGTTTTTCAATTTCTTGCTGACTGTTGGGATCTATAGTACAATCCCAAAAAGGTGATCATCACTTTCTTCTCAGTTCCACCCAAATAACTTCCCTGTACGTATTCCCAGAAATGATCCTCCCAAGTACAGCCGTAATGTTATCCGTAAACAAAAACACCACTCCCCCTCCTTTCTTGCCCCCTTTGTATCCTTCCTATAGGATCTATACCTTGGAACATTAAGCTGCCAGTCCTGTCCATCCCTGAGCTACATCTCTGTAGTTGCTATGATGTCCCAGTCCCATGTTGCCAACCATGTCCTAAGTTCATCTGCCTTACCTATTAGGCCTCTTGCATTGAAATAAATGCACTTTAGTTGATCACTCCTACCTCATTCTCTGCTTTGCTCTTGACTATTTGACTTATTCATTTTTCCCAACTGTACCAGTCTCAGATTGAGCTCTTTCCTCATTATTTCCCTGGGTCCCACCAGCCAACCAAACCACTCCCCCCCCAACCCATCCCCAGCCACACCAACACTACTTTAAATCCTCCCACCAGTACATCAGTCCCCTTCCAATTCAGATGCAATTTGTCCTTCTTACACAGATCACATCTATCCCACAAGAGATTCTGATGATTCAAAAGTGTGAATCCTTCTCCCCTGCATCAGCTCCTCGGCCAAGCATTAATCTGCTCTATCCTACTATTTCTACCCTCACTAGTTCGTGGCACTGGGAGTAATCCAGATATTACTATGCTCAAGGACCTCCTTTCCAAATTCTTGCCTGACTTCTTATATTGTCTTCTCAGAATCTCATCCTTTTCTTTTCCTATGTACACGTTGGAACTAATGACAATGACCTCCTTCTGGTCCCCTCCCCTTTGAGAATATTCTACACCCTTTGAGATATCCTTGATCCTGGCACCAGGGAGGCAACATATCATTCTGATGTCTCATTATCGGCCACAGAAATGCCAGTCTGTGCCTCTGCCTAGTGAGTCCCCTATCACAAGCGATCACTTGGAACCTGATGTACCTCTCGTTACATTAGAGCCTGTCATCAGTACCAGAAACTTGGCTGTGAGTGCTGCATTCCCCGAGTACATTAACCCCTACATTTTCCAAAACAGCATACTTGTTTGTGATGGGGATAGCCACAGGAGACTCCTGCACTACCTGTGTTGCTCTACCTTTCCTGCAGATCGTCCACCTACTTGACCGTATCTTCGGTTCATCTCCCTCCCTGCAGCGACCATCCATCACACTCCCTAGCTCCTGTAAATTCCTTATTGCCGCTAACTGCTGCTTCAAACAATCCAATAGGATTTGCAACCAAACATACTTCCTGCAGACATAATCATCAGTAACGTGGAAACACTCCCTAATCTCCTACATCCAACAAGAGCATACCACTCTACTAAAGGCCACCTTTACATCTTAACTATCTACAGACTCAGAAAATAGCACAGTCTTACTGCTCTAAAAACACTGCTCCAGGCTAACTTAGTACCTATGTTTTTATATTTTCAAAGTTTAACCATAAGATAGATCTCAATAAAAAAAACCCACTCTACTTACTATTGTTGATTTACAAAAACAAGGATATACTTTAAGACTAACCACTTAACTGCTCTCCTGCATTGAGCTCCCCTACACAGGTTGGCCTCCAAGGTCAGTTGTGGATTTCGTGGTTTGTTTATTTTTATTAGAATGAACTCCAAGGTCTAGAGATGCTTGAAATTAAACAGCAAAGGCAGTAGCTATGCATATTCACTGCTGGGTTGGACAGCAGTGCAGGTCTCTTTCTCCAGTTGAATCATATCCTGTTATTCTTGCTGCAGCAGAGAAAGAGCTGTATCTATGAGCTTCAACAGCCAGCTACAAACCTCTGCTGAAAGCAAAACCAAAACCCTGGGTCCGTGCAAGCCTGACTCCAACCCCTCATGCTTATTTGGTCTTAACAAAGCACTTAGGGAGTTGAAAGTGATTTACCAATTGTTTCTGAGGCAGACATGTCATCACCACTGCGACAACGCCTCTCAAAGAGAAACAGCACAGAATACATCTCTCAAAAGGGACAGTCCCATCACAACTGTCATATCCTTCCAGGGACATGGGCCAAGAGTTATAAAACAGAATTAGTGTAGTCTGAGCTTTGTTAATCAGTGCAGACATGATGAGGTAAGTGGCCTTCTTCTGTGCTGCAGACATCTATGAGCCTAAAGCTTATAATTCTATTGCTAGAATTACAGGGCAAAAAAAGAGTATTCACCCTTTTGGCAAAGGTCACATTTACCCCATTGTTTTCCCCCGAGAATTTCACGTTAATGCTACCCAGTGGAATGACAGTTAAGCTACAGAAAATTCTTCAACCCATTGTTAAGACAACAAAAAGGAGTATACTGACGTTCACAGGTGCACAGATCAAAATCAGAACGTTTCAAAAAATTATGCAAAATAACTCACCAAATCAGGGAAGTAAGCTCATAAAGTTCTTGCGGACTTCTTGGTACAAGATCGATTTGTTCTTGGCAGCCCCCACTTGAGGCTCCGCAAAGTAAAAAACGAAGAGTTTCCGCAATATCTATAAAACATAGAAAGAAAGAAATTACAACCAGATATTACCTAGATCTATACCTCTTGGAACACCATCTACCACAGGGTTTATTTTGCTCTGGGTTGAATCAACTAACCACAAGTGCACAGGTCTGAGATCAGGGCTTTTAACATCAAGCCTCATTAAGAAATCAAACTATTACCTAGTAATAGCCTGCGTTTACACATCCTGAAATACCTGTGTTCAACATTCGAAGTCATTTTGCTCCCAGACAACATTTACCTACTCATCCTGACTGCTAAGAATTGCACTGAAAACTAATTTAAGATTACCAGTTAAGCTCACAGTTCAACTGGCTTGCAAGTGCTAGAAGCTATATTTTTAATGCACAGAACCCTTTTCCTTGCAAATAATTTGCCGAAACAAAGCAACTTTTTTCTAAATTGAGGAGGGTCATGAAGACTGATAATTCTCGTTGCATTCTCTGTGGCAATGTTCTGGACAGAGTCTAGCTGCCTGGCTGGGTTCTTTTTTCCAGCTAAGACTGATAATTAAACAGCTCCAGTCACATCTTCATGCCCACCACGTTCCAAGCAATCAGCACCCTCTTCTGAGGCTATATGAATTGCTGTTCCCTTATTAAGTTGGGGTTCTTGCATCAGTTGTGATGAATGCAAAATGAAAAGCTTCAACTTGTCTTTTCTTATCAAATGTTTAGTCCTGTGCTACCAAGCAATTATTTACAAAATGAAAGTACCCAAACGATAGTTTGAAGAATTACCATCACCAGTTTAAGATGACGACTGAGTGGTTTTGTAGTAAAATGTTGAGAAAATAAATTGTACAACTAAAGACATTCTACCAACATTGTCAATTAATTTATTGTAATACAGCAAATTGCTCTCAACTCCACTAAACTCATGACATTGACCACAATCTGTTGTGTTTTGGAAACAGACAAATTAAATGATGATTAACTACAACTAGATCTGCAAAATACTCACTTTGCTTCATAAGCTGCACAGCCAGAGTAGGACAGTTCGAACACATCAGTGAGAACATCCGGACCACCATGATAAACATACCAGAGCTGAGAATTGGGGGAGTCACCACCAGAAGTTGCTGTATGTTAGTCAACAAATCACGGGATGCCACCTGCTGCAACAAGTTCTATTAATAAAAATAAAGATTAAGTTTCTCGCAAAGCTGATCTGCAGCACACAAACATATGATGATCAAACACTTTTACGACCTAGTATCAACGCACTCCTGCCCATGGGAGGATACCAACTTGCATAATGTACAAGTGGAAGCACTTTAGCTATTAGCAATTTGCATTTTCCAGATTTTCATCTTTCAATGTTCATAATAAATAGCAATAAACTTTCTACAAAATGCAGCTCAAGTAAACTTTATAAACTGATTTATGAACACACTATCTTTCCTTCTCTCCAAGTCTCTGCAGGTTCCAATTTATTTCTTGTCTACCTAGGAGATAAAACTATGAAAATCTGCAAATAAATTTTTAAATCTGGAAATATCCAAACACTGGATTCAAGGTCCAGCTGTTCTTCACATATTTTCAAGAATCACGTTCCGATGAAAGATTAGAGGAGTTAGGTAACACAGAGGCCTGGACTAATGATGACAGACAGGAATTCAAATGTAAAACAGAAGCTGGAGATAGTAAATTCAACTAATTCAATGAATAATTAAATAAAACCAATTAAGTAAATTCTGGAGTACAACCAGGAATGGTGGCCAAACTACACAACTGTTATTACAGCTCATCTGGTTCAGCAATGCCCTGTGAAAAGGAAATCTGACATTCATACCCAGCCTGGCTACATATAATGATCCACAGCAATGAGGCGACAGCCTCACGATATTATTGCTGGACTGTTAATCAAGAGACTCCGGTAACATTCTGGGAAGCTAGGTTTGAATATTGTCATGGCAGATGGTGAAATTTGAATTTAATAATAAAAAGAATAAATCGAAAGATGAGCATGTGGGGCAGCACGGTGGCTCAGTGGTTAGCACTGCTGCCTCACAGCACCAGGGACCTGGGTTCGATTCCACCCTTGGGCGACTGTCTGTGTGGAGTTTGCACACTCCCCCTGTGTCTGCGTGGGTTTCCTCCCACAGTCCAAAGATGCACAGGTTAGGTGGATTGGCCATGCTAAATTGCCCATAGTGTTCAGGGATGTGTAGATTAGGTGGGTTATAGGGGGATAGGTCTTTGTGGGATGCTCCGAGGTTCGGTGTGGACTTGTTGGGCCGAATGGCGTTTCCACACTGTAGGGATCCTACGATTCTATGAAACCATTTGACAATTGTCAGAAAAACCCGTCTGGTTTATTAATGTCCTTTCGGGAAGGAAACTGCCATCTTTACCTGGCAGTGACTCCTGACCCACAGCAATATGGTGGGCTCTTAACAGCCCTCTGGGCAATTAGGAGGAGCCATTAATGCTGGCCCAGCCAGTGACAGGATAAGAAAAATCTCAAAATCGCTGAAATACTGTAAATTTAAAACAGGAACAGAATTTGCTGGCAAAACTCAGCAGGTCTGGCAACATCTGTGAGGGGGGGGAAAAGCAGCATTATGTTTTGAGTCCGTGTCTCTTCATTAGGGCTTTTCTAATGAAGAGTCACTGGGCTCAATGATAAGTCTGCTTTCTTCGCACTGATGCTACCAGACCTGCTGCGTTTCGCCAGCAATTTGTTTTTAATCTCTGAAATATTGGTTTGTCACTTCAGATCTTGTTTAACGATCAACTGGGTTGAAGTGAATCACTGGTGAACTTGGCTGTAACTTATCACTTGTGCACGATGCACAGACAAATACGCACAATAAAACTAAACATTCTAACACCTTTATCAAAATATCAAAAAATATACCACTCAAAGTAAGACAGTTCAATGTATCTAATTAACTACTGTCGTACGATTAATTTATGAACATATCAGAAAGGGTAGGAGTCGAGGGTAATTTTTTTTTTTGAGATGGTTGCAAGATAGATTGTGATGGGGCAAACAGTCCACTTCTGGACCAACTACAATTTGCTGCATACTGATTTCAACATGGACCAAAAGGAAGTGGTGTCAAAATTTCCTTACAAAATCAAAATAGAATTGAAATCAGAAGGAAGTTAGAGGCACATTGAGAAAATTAGAAAACAGGTTAAAAAGGAGAGATGAAATTCAATTAAAATAAATTTAAATTGATAATTTCTGATCAAATTGTCAGGCAGTAATTTTCCTTTGAACAGAAACAGGCTTGCTGCGACAAAAGCAGAGAAATCTGGGATGCAGATTCATATTATGCAAAGTGATAAGGTTGTGAAACAAAATGGAATTCTAAAGTTTTATAATTTTTGTATAGAATACAAAAGTCAGGCAGCAATATGTAAATTCTGCAGACTTCACAGTAAAAATTACCATCTGTTGTTGGATAACAAGCCCAGAGGACCAGACTAATGATGTGGAGAGACAAGTTCAAATTCCGCTACAGTAGCTGGGGAGTTTAAACTCAGGGAACGAAACGAAAGCTGGTGTCTGCAATGATCATGAAAGTACTAGATCGTTATTTTAAAAAAAAACCCAAAGATCATTAATGTCTTTTAGGGAAGGAAATCAGCCATCCTTACCCGATCTGGTCTGTATGTGACTCCAGACCCACAGCTATGTGATTGACTCTTAACTACTCTCTGAAATGGCCTAGAAAGTCACTCAGTTGCACTGAAGGTGGCTCATCACCACCTTCTCAAAGGCAATTAAGAATGGATAACAAATGCTGGCCTTGCCAATGACACCAATATCCTGTGAATGAATAAAAAAATGTTCTAATTTAGAGGAAACCAGCTCAGTTTGATATTTATTTGCAATTTCCCCAACTGCCACACCAGTAATTTGGATCATGCACCTCTATGGCAGGGGTGATAGATGAACAGGATCGTCTACAAGTTAAAACACAGGCACAACTTTAAAGCACAAGTTTACCAAAGGTAGAATATGGGAGACTAACTAGGATCACATGGAATAGTCAAATCCAAAAAATAACAAAGCCAGTAGTTGAGCTGAGACAGGGTCAAAATTGGGAACATTAGGAGGTGGAATTAAGGGATCTCATGGATGGTGCAAATGAGGAGGTCAGAAGCTCATCTTAAGGTAAGGTGTGAGCAAAGTTGAAAACAGAGTGGCTAAATTTCAGACCACTGATGGGGAGAGGGACAGAGACTATAGCTAGCAAACGAAGTCTGGACAAAGGAAAAAAAATCTACAATTTCAATCTTCCCTTTATTTAACTGGAGAAAATTTCTGCTCATCCAGAAGTCAGAGGAGAAAGATTGTGGAAAGAAAGGAAGCAGTGGAGGCAGCTTATCAGACCATCTCAATCTTGTAATAAAAAATAACGAGCTCCCCTCAGTAGCACTCAACTTGCATTTTTCACAAGTTTCATTAAAGTCTGTTGTCAGCATGCCCTTCCCAAAGAAAAAACTCTTAACCCACTCGACGCTGGAAGAACGGGAGATGGGGTTCACAATAAATAAAACAAACCGAGGGTTAATCCTTGCATTTCACTATAATCTGAGGGAGGAAAACAATAAAGATACTAGTTAAAAAATGTGATTGCACATGAGGCTGTTAGAGAAATGATTTTAAAAGGTGAGAGGGATAGAACATGGTGAGCTGTTCAGAGGAATAAAAAAAAAAAATGCAAGAGTCGGGTAGTCAGTCCAAAGTGTGATCCTGGGGTAAGCGCACACTGCAACTGGGCTGGCCATGACTGAGTATGTGCTGGAAGATGTAGCCAGGCGGGGAGGCTTCATTGAGACAAAAATGGTGTCATCAACCTCAGCTGCATTTCTGTTAACACCATAATATTGGCACAATAATCCACAGAAAACACAAAAGTCAAGGATGTAATTCACATCTGAGCAGACATTCTGAAGGGAGACACATTGGGTCCACAGGGTTAGCAATGGCAAGAATGAGCTGGAAGAAACAGTTGGTAAGTCTAGCCCCCCCAACAGGGCAAAATGAGTAGGAATGTCAGAGAGAATGTAGGATAAGGGTCATCCGGGGTCATTGCTTTTAATGACAAATGCTATTGCAAGCTGGAACAAAGGAGGACACTGATCTTTGGCAAAATTCCAAAAATTTACACAGCCAAAATTCTCAAGACATTGCTTTTTAATAGCATTAAAACGTCATAATCAATTTTCCCTCAATTCCCATCATACAGATCATAATTATCATGAAACCTAACTGATGGCTGGACAGAAATGCATTCCAGACAGCAGGGCTTTAAGATAGTTAAAACGATGTACAGAAGTCCCTGTAAAATACATTTACCAAACTAGTTCCCCCAAACATTAGATCTTGAACAGAGACAACTCTGCCATATCAGAGACTGGCAGATTGATCTATTCAAATTTGCACAAGTCTGAGAACTGATTGGTAGAAATACTTATATGGCAAGCAGCATAGTGAAGCATCTACATCTCCAGAGTAGGCAGAAGTGTTGTCAAGATCACTTAATTGACTACTTAAGAAAAATTACAGAATGGGTTTAAAAATAAAATTCAACTGACTTTTAGATAAACATGGACAAATTGTGTCTCCTTAAGATGCTCAAATCATTAAAAATGATCCAACCCAGGCTCTTTCAAACAACAAAACATTAGGTTAATCAGTGAGGCTTGTATTTCACAATTCTATTGAATACGTAAGATGGAGTTCAGGTGCCAAAACTAAGTTTAGAAGTGAACATGAAAGTGCATTGCAAATCAAGCGCATGCAACAATTCAGCACAATTTTCCCAAACTGAAGCTGAAGAAACTTCGACTTGACAACTTCACAACGCTGCTTTCCAGCCCAATAAGCTGGAAATGTCCTCAGTAAAATGTCTCAAATGTCTTACTTCTTCATGTTGGAAGTTATCCACCAGCCGAGCAAAACACAGACAAGTACTTTCGACAGATTTCTTGTCCTAAACGGAAACAAAAAACCAAGCCACAAGTTAATAATTTTCAGCTACAACCATAAAATTATTGAATAGGATTTAGTATTATTAATGCAAAGTTCTTTCATGCACATCATTTAGGGGGAAAAAAAAAGAGAATCAAACTTGGAGAAATAGCTAATTCAATTCAAAGAAAATCAGACAAAACATTCCATGTTCTTCTGCCTATTCTCCTTCCTGATTTCTTTTGAGAGGAATCCTAGAATGGTAACAATGCAGGAGAAAGTAAAGTCACTAGGTATGCAGTAGATTTGCTTTCATATTTCATTCATTGAATTGCAACAATGGGGTTTACATGACTATTCTGTTCTGGCACTGTTTGAGAGCAAAGTGAGATGGGTCATATGACCTATTCTAAAGTCTGCCCAATAGAAACCTTGGATGGTTTAATTTCTAAAGATTAGAAGGAGGACCAAAGGAGTTTTGTTGGAATGAATCAGCAAAGTATTTATGCTTGAAAACAATAGTAGTAGACTGTATGCTAAAATTAACAACTAAGAATCTCCAAGTCCAGGAAAAGCATCAAGAATCAGGTTGTAATGAGCTCTGCTCTAAACTGTTCATTTAATGCCAAGATGTTGGAGTTGGACTGTCAAAAATGACTGATCAGAATTTACATCTGGATGCATGGCTCATGTTTCATGCTGCTGAGAAAGGCAGCCATTTTGAGATCATTTACAGGTTTCCCTAGAAATAAATATCAAACAGAAATTTATCATGTGGTCAGGAGAGTAGAGTCCAACATTTGCTGTTTTTAGAATTAGCCAGTAAAGGCTAATTAAAAGTCCCATTACTGTGAATGTCTAAATGTACACTGTGCCTAAAATTTATTCAAGCTCCATCAAGATCACTCTTCCACAACCAGTTTGTTTTGCCACCTAAAGGAAGTTGAATAATTATCGACAAAAACAAACAAAAAATGAACTTCCAAGACTCAAAAGGTTTCCTATTAAATCAAATGGGTATAAACAGCATGCACAAATGTGAATAAAGTATGGGTATCAAAAATGGTTTCAGTGGCTCCAAGATTTTTGACATGAGTCACACACTTGGCAGCAACCAGAACACACAATTCCGATTTGTCAAGGCTGGCCACAATGAAGATCTTGGCCCTGCTCGATATTTTAAAACATGAATTGCAGATTAGAAATGCTGGGAATTGAAGACTAATACAACAAAATACCCATTAAACATTCATTCAGTAGAAAATTCATACGAAAACACTCAAAATACCTGAATTTTTGATTTTGTTTTAGCTGACATTTAGGAAATTGAAACAAACAACACCACTAGATTTTGCAGACTCAATCTAAGTTGGCCAATCAGGAATGTTTAGCAAACAGTCAATGAAATTTTCTGTACAGTGATCATAATCCTGTAACTCATGCTGTTTCAAGACAAAAACACAAATCCACTCTAACCTAAATTTTGCGATAAAGGCTTAACTGAGCTACTTTCCTATTTTAAACTTGTCACATTCAGCTGGTCTTCCTGAAGTGAAAACAATATCAATGCAGAGTGCAGCTCTAATTTTCTGGCAGCACAACTTAAAACAGTCAATAAAGGTCCTTAATCTAATGTACTCCAGCAGAGTTAATGTCACATCAGCATAACCATGGCAGATTCACCACAGAAGCAACCAGTCAAAGCCAAACAATAAATATAGCTATTATGAACTCCACCATAACCCATGTTCTAGACATTAACATTTTGGCACAATGTAAATTGTGAAAAATATTCAGAACTAACATGTATATGGTCAGTCACTGAAGGAAAATTTGCCAGTACCTGATGGGTCAGCCTCTGGGTTAACAAGGGCAATGAATCAGCAACAAAGTGAAATTCATCAGGAGTAATACTTTGGCAGCAATTTGCTGCTATTGCGAGGGCATTTCGCTGAGCATTGATGCTGAAGAACTCCAGGTAGAGCAAGCAGTCAGCCAATCCTCCCTTAAAGGTTAAGGAAAGATGTTATTAGCATCATATCGGAGGAGAAAGGGGAGGTTGTAAGCAAAGCCTAAAACTACACAATCATTTTTAACAAGTTAATTTTCTACACAAATATACAAAATAAAATTCAAACCTCTTTCTTGAGCAAGATTTAAGATTGAAAACAAGTTTGCGGAGTACGTGAAAGTTCTTGAAGTGAAGAGAACAGTGGATAAAACTAGATTCAGTGTATCCATACATATTTCAAAATCTGTATCGTCAGATTATCTGCCTTGTTCATTGGACTCCTTGCACTGATCGGTGCAATCAGTGCTAAATTCCTCTACTGTTTATTTTCCAGCCTTTATTTTCCTTGCCTTCCACACTAATTTTCTGCTTTCCATTTCTTGCCCTTTTGAATCCATGCTCAAGACTCCATTTCCCTGCCAAGTATCATTAAAATCTCCACTACACCAGCAAACGCCCGTGCCACAATATTGGTTTCAGCCCTGTTGAAACAACTCAATCAAGCTTGGGTTGGGTCCCATCCTCAAAAGAATTAGATCCAATTGCCTAGAATACTAAATCCTTCTGTTCTGCACAAGCTTTCCACGCACACATTCACCTGTGCTATCTTCTAGTGCAGAGAGATCCGGAAAAGGCCCAGCAGTTTTGCACTCTTCATTGAAGTTTCCTTTAACTATTCAGTACGCCGTACAAGGCACTGCAGCAAAAAATACCCAAAAGTTTTATACAAAAAGGAGAGAAGATAAAGGAAAGTCCAGGCTACAGCTCATAACTCAGGCAGCCATTAAGTTGAAGAATACCTCTGGCAATGAAGGAAAGCATTCCATATGCTTTCTTTACAACCATATCTACTTGTACTGCTACCCTTAGGGACTTCTTCAATCAATCCTCATAGCTGCGGCTTTTTATACCTGCCATGAGTCAGCTAGACTTGTAGGCCTACTATTTGGTACAAATGCTTTATGTCTTGGTGTGCCCTACTCACAATTGTGACACTGAGTCCTATGTATGTGTGTGCCATTGTTTTCGATGGATACTGTGTAAAGGATACTGCAGAATTAGAATTTCAGAAGGCTTCTTTTTTGGTTGGCAGGGTCGGGGAAGATGTGATTTCACGCAAGTTAGGAAAGGTGAAAGGCTTCAGCGAGGGCACAGAAAAAAAAAAAACATGATCTGTCAAGGATTCTATCAAGAGGTTGAAGAAAAAAGTTTTGGATTCTTTCATGCAGGAGACAGAAGGTCAAGAGAAAATTTAATTGAGGTATTCGAAAACAAACGGGTTGGCACAGAAGAGAAAGAAGCCAGAAGAAACAAGAATCTGTTACAAGAATTGAAGAATCGCAGAAAAATCAAAACCCAGTGGCCATAAATTTAAGTTAATGGGCAACAGCAATATGAATTGAGGAAAGCTCTTCATAAAAAGAGCAAGTATTTAGGATCTGGAATGTACTGCTTTAAAGCGTAGCAGAGGCAAGCTACATCGTGGCATTCAAGAGAGAACTGGATTATCTGAAAAGGGAAGAATGTACAGTGTCTGTAGAGAAAGTGGATGGCACTAAGTGAATTGTTACTTCAGAGACCCTGCACACAAACAAAACAGACTGGCTGGCCTCCTCCTGTGCTGTAAACATTGTGACCAGTTAGAGCTGCTGCTTTACGTTTGTATCCTGTCCTGCATTACAGCAGTCTGGGATAAAAAAGATGGGTAATATATGAATTTTCAAGGATTAGAAACATGTTTCTTCATCCACAAACTGAGATTTTTATGGTAGTACTTACAGCCTGTAAAATGGCTTTACTATGCCTCCGTGATAACATTTCCAGAGCAGTCAAAGCTTGCTCAGCCACGTCGATGCACTGAATGACTTGCAGCTAAAAACAAAAATGGAATGTATACATGAAGGTCAAAGCTGAAGACATGACAGGTCCAAAACCAAAAACACATTAGTGTAAGGTATAAAATGATATTTTCTGTATTAGTCTTTAAAAATCACTGCCCATAACCGTACAAACTAAACACAGGAGGTTCCTGAGTTACAAACGGTTTCCACTCGGGTATGTTCACAAGTCCATTGGTATGCAAGATAGAACATAATACTGTACTGTATAAAGTATCCATAGCAAAGTAAGCGAACATTCATATGTTGGATCCTTAAAATTGATAGTAATATGGGATCTCACTCACGACTATGAGCATTTATAAATCAGGCACTCAAGTTGGAGATGCCTGTAAATCTGCTACCAAAATATTAGTCAAATATTTATGTACTGATCCCAGCATGTTTTCCCAAGTATTTCTTTTGCAAATTGCAAATTTAAATGAGGACTTTACAATTCACTGTAGTAAAAGTAGACTCCTCTTCACGCAAAATATTAGACCCCCAGGCTATGAGTTTAAGTAAATTGTACTCTAATAAAACAGGATTTAAACTGTAGTTATGATTGGAGACACCTGTCTATATCAGTGATTAAGGTCAATAATGCAGACAAATCCCACCACTAGCCTTCCAGCATCAATTTGGAGCGGCCCAATGTCTACTTTTGCCTCTCATTTGTTTCTTATGTATTGAAAGAAACTTTTCCTATCATTTCTAATACTACTGGCTAGCCTACCTTCGTATTTGATCCTCTCCTTCCTTATTTCTCTCTTTGTTATCCTCAGTTTGTTCTTGTACCCTTCCCAATCTTCTGATTTCCCAGTGCTCTTGGCCACTATATAGGCTGTCTCTTTTTCTTTGATACATTTCCTGACTTCCTTTGTCAGCCATGGCTGTCTAATCCTCCCCCAGATAATCTTTCTTTTCTTTGGGATGACCCTCTGTATTGTGTCGTCAATTACACCCAGAAACTCCTGCCATTGTTGCTCTACTGTCTTCCCCGCTAGGCTCTGCTTCCAGTCGATTTGTCAGTTCCTCTCTCATGCCCCTTTAATTACCTTTATTTAACTGTAACACCATTACATCCGATTTTGCCTTCTCTCTTTCAAACCGCAGACTGAACTCTACCATATTATGATCGCTGCCTCCTAAGTGTTCCCTTACTTTAAGGTCTTTTATGGGGCCCTTGTCCCTGCCAATAGTTTGCCTGGACTAATGTTTGACATTGTCAGGCCTTATAATGGTTATTAATTAGGTCACCCATCTCTTCCAAAGAAAAATGAAGCTTATTGTCTTTGTGGTTTTTAAAATGTTCTAAAATCTCCCTTAGAACACAGTGAGGAACTGTGTTTAACACCTGGAGGGATCTGAAAATGAGGAAATTCGTTTAAAAATCTAAGCATTGCTTAATAAAGAGCTGATATAGATCAGCAAGCACAATGGATGATTGGATCTTGGTGCAACTTAAGACATGGACAGCAGAATTTTGCTGGCCTCAAACTTATGTAGAGCAGGGGAATATCCTGAACAACATTAGAATTACAAAGGTTAGAAACAACAAAATATACAGATGAAGGTGTCAACAGCAGACAGGTTGAGACAGCAGCAGAAAGGCAAAGTTATGAAACTGAAAACAAAGTATTTTTAATAGCTGAAATGTAGTTGAAAATTCATCTCTAGTTCAGTGTGAGACCAGATTTGTAAAGGGCCTGACTTCGTCTCAAAAGTAGTGGTGGTGGTGGGAGGGACTGAAAGCAACAGCCAATTAGAGGGAAGTTCGCGTCATCCCGTACTGCATAATGGTTAAGCAGTCTGCAATTGAGGCTGTAGAAGTGTCCAGAGGGAGACAGTGCAGGAGATACAGCTGACTGTTGTCAGTGTACAGTCAGAATCTGAATGCATTTTCAGAGTGAGGAACAGGAGAGTGACTGTTAGTGAATTCAAAGTCTAAACTTTTTGCAGTGTTCAAAATATTCTCACCTTTTCCAGGAAGACTGGAATAGCATCAACCACCACAGCTGACGACCTAGGTAGAGCTTCCATCATGTAAGTCAAAGCTCTGCAAGCGTGGTTCATCTGTCATATAATAAGTAAACAGAACAATTCAGTAAATGAACAACCTCCTCCAGATAGATTTAAGAGGCTATACCAGTAGGAAATACTTACAATATCAAAGTTGTGCTCCATCTGTAACAAAGTTATCTATAAAGTAATAAAGGAAACTTATTATTGAAAACAGTTGATGTGCACATTTCAATAGTCAAGAACATCAAGATCAGAAATTCTATTGTATGCATTTAGAACCACGTTATGGTATTTAATTTTCAAACAAAGTGTTAACAGTCACATTTCTGTCCAAATTTAATATTTAATCTGACAGAAAAATCAAGCAAATCATTGTCACTTGCATAAAAACAACAACATAATCTCTATCTTCATATTCCAAATCTCAAACACGGTCAATACAAAGCATAACTCTGGACTCCCTGTTGGATGATTCCACTGAGTACGGTAAAATCAGTACTTTCTACATTCTTAAACATGGATTATTAGATCACAATACATTGCCTTGCTAGGAAATTACTATTGAATGGTTACAATTAATTAGTCTTCAAAGCACATCTAGACCAAATGTCCATCTACCTAAAACGATCCTTATGAAGTTTCAACCGGGGTTGTTAAAATAACAAGTAATTTAGGTTGGAAGAGATTCAGGGGATAACTGCTATTTGATGTCTGGATATATAGAAGCCGGAGGTTCTTGAGGCGCAGTGATAGTTTCCCTACCTCTGACCCGAGAGGCCCCGGTTGAAGTCCCTCCTGCTCTAGAGGTGCTTAACAGCAGTTTATAAAATTTGGGGGTGGCCAAATTATTGGACCGTCTTTGTGCAGAGTTTGTATTAGTTTCTGTTTGACCAAACTGGTTACAACCCATTAAGAGGGGGCACCATTTATACAGCTGTGCATATGGACTAAACGCTTACGTCAGAGATGTGAAACTTATTTCACTGAAATTCTAATATGTATTTTTGAGAAACATAACTTCATTTGCTACTTTACAACAGAACTACAACTCCTGCCTGGGCAAACTTTCAAATAATTTCAAAAGATTTCAGTTAATCAAATCAAGTTGCTTGATCACCAAAGAATGAATGTGAATTTCATAATTAGTTATAAATTAATTGATACCATTTGGTATGCACAATGATTTGGCTTGAAACTAAAGTTAACCCACACTATTTTTTCACTGCAGATTCTGTCTTTTCATGTTGATTCTTCTTTGCATCAATTTTCTTTTTCCATATTGTGAGGCTATTCACATTTGTGGCTAAGGCTATCCTTATTTTTCCAGTTACCTACCAAACCAAAATGTATTTCATTATGAGACTAAGTTGCTGAATTTACTAATAATGTACCAGTCTTGAAACAGCAAGAACGCCAACATCATTCAATGAGTGAGAGATAAAAAGGTACTGCAGATGCTGGAGAATCCGAGATAACAAGCATGGGGCTGGATGAACACAGCAGGTCAAGCAGCATCATAGGAGCAGGAAAACTTGACGTTTCGGGCCTAAACCTTTCATCAGAAACCCTTCATCACCATTTCTGAAGAAGGGTTTAGGCCCGAAACGTCAAGTTTTCCTGCTCCTATGATGCTGCTTGACCTGCTGTGTTCATCCAGCCCCATGCTTCTCATCATTCAATGAGTATTCATTCAAATACTAACAGACTTATGAACAGAAATAATTCACACCTTACACTAGATGCTTTCATGACACACATTTGGACTAATTGTGTACTTGCAATATACAAAAAAGCAAGTACAGTCTGATTTTCAGACTGATTACTTCGAGTATCTTCAGTATACAATTTTGGCTTTTCTGCCTATTCCTAAGCTGTCAGTACTATCCTAGGGTTTAGCCATATTCACTGAGACTGATGCTTTACATTCTGAAAGCAATATTCATACTTTGATGTCCTGAATTCAAAACACCATAACAAAATATCACTTCGAACTTTGAATAGAATTGTACTTCCATAATCGAGTGTCACAGAAATGAAAGTGCAGTATTTGATGCATAACAGCTTCCAAATACCAAAAAGACTGAGTATTTAATAACTCTTACCAAAGCTGGAACAACACTCTTCACTGGAAATCCTCCCAGGGTTTCTTCATTCCCCATCACCAACAACTGGCACATCTCGATAACTGCTTGAAGTTGCTGACTTTCATCTCCAGTAGCTTGTAGACCTTGTAGGAGTTGCTGTGCCTTTGAACCTGAGAAAATTGTTTTGTTAGAATTGGAAATGCTGTTTTGTAATTTCAAATGTTATTTTTAGCTCTATTTTACTGTCTCAAGGGAGCACTTTCAGTCTGACACAAGCTATGTCATGATGCACAGCCGTGAAGACTTGTGCATGCTGACAATTAAAATCATATTTTTATATTAAATTCAACACTTGTTGCAATAATAGCTTCAGAGAAAAAGCGTAATGATGATTACCTGGCTCAATGGAAGGATATTCTGGGTACAAAGTATGGCTCAGGAAAGATAGGGATAAAAAAAAGGAGGAGTGGTAACATTGGTTAAGAAGAATATATTGCAGAGCTGAAGGGAGCATGGATTCTCTGGAGGGGTCAAAAACAGAATCTACCTAGATCTAAAAAACAGTAGTGGGACTATTATATGATACTGCGTTCTATAATTTAGTAAATACTCGGAAGGATAGAGCAAATGTGCAAGGAAGTTATTACATGCAGAAACTTTCATGTAATGAGGTGGGAAGCTTTAATTATCCCAACGTAAACTGAAATAGTAACAGTGCAATAATGAGAGGTAACAAGTTTATAAAACGCATTCTGGAGAATTTCCATCTATCCAACATGGATCTGGGGACAAGATGGCTCATGTTAATTAAAAGTCAACAGGGCAACATGGTCATGTATAAAATTTTGGTTTGCTATGGAAAGTAACATTAACAAAATGAAGAGTTAACTGGAAGGAAGTTAATTTCAGAAGGAAAAAAGAACCAAGCTGATCCTGGTACAAATAGACAAACCAAGTGGTGATCTTTGGGCTCCCTTTAAAGAGGAAGTTGTTCCAGCACAGCCACAAGGGGAGGAAAAAGCAAGCCAACCAAATTTGGTCAGAACAATCAGGGTGAAAGAGAGCAAGATGGTACTGAGCTCAATGATCGGCCATGATCCTACTGAGAGACAGAACAGGGTCAATGGGTTAAAAAAACTGAAAGAACTGCGGAAGCTGTAAATCAGCAACAAAAACAGAAGTTGCTGGAAAAGCTCAGCAGGTCTGGCAGCATCTGTGAAGAAAACAGAGTTAATGTTTCTGGTCTGGTGACCCTTCCTCAGAACTAGGAAAACATTGGTTTATATGCAGAAGATAGGGAGCGGAAAGGGTTAAGGAGTAAATGATTGGTGGGAATAGAGCCAAAAGAGAGAGAAGAACAGTTGGACAGACAAAGGAGTTGATAACGAATCTGACTAGGAGGGTGAATAATCGTTAATGGGGATTGTTAGTGACTAATATCAGTCTCCCATTACACACTGACTATGCAATAACAAGGTCTGATGAATGGGTTAGAGGGCGAGGACATGAGTGTTTGTGTCCTAAAATTACTGAACTCAATACAGAGTCCAAAGGGCTGCAGAGTGCCCAAGCACAAAATGAGGTGGCGTTCTTCCAGCTTATGCTGAGCTTCAGTGGAATACTATAGCAAGCTCGAGACAGACGTTGGCAAGGGAACAGGGTGGTGTGTTAAGTGGCAGGCAACTGGAAGCTCAGGGTCTTTGAGAGCAAAACGTAGATGTTCTGCAAAGTGGTCACTCAGTCTACGCTTTGGTTCCCCAATGTAGAGGGAACCATATTGTGAGCAGTGTGAGTGCAGTAGACTAGATCCTGGGAAGTGCAAGTGTTGCTTCACCTGGAAGGTATGTTTGGGCCTTTGGATACTGGGGAGGGAGGTGGTAAATGGCAGGTATTACACTTTCACCAGTTGCAGGGGAAGGTGGTGTTGGTGTTGGGAGTGAAGGAAGAGTGGGCCAGAGTGGGCCAGTGTGTCCTGGAGGGAACGGTCCCTGCGGAAGGTGGACAAGGGAGGCTCAAGGAGTTGAATGGCCTACTCCGGCTCCCATCTTCCACGTTCCTGAACAAGTCTAGTTTTCAGAGAATTTTATCCAATTTCCTTCTGAAGAGGAAAAAAAAAAGTTGCGAGGCTACCAGCGAAAAGCAAGAAATGGAACTACCAGATCTGTTCGAATAGTTCATTTTCAGCATTACTCACTTGCTCCACTTCCAATTGTTCGATGAAAAAGCTGGGACATTCGTGGTCCAAGAGGGCCAAAAAGATGGGGTGGAAGGCCACGTGCCTCTAATAGAGCTGAAACAAGATAAACACGATTAATTATTAATAAAGCATGAGGGAATATTAGTAAGTGGAATTAAACAGCTCTGAAATTCATGAGATTTTGATCTCTATTGTGCACCATTCATCTTTCAATCAAAATCAAACAAGAATGTATTGAGGCTAAATCTTTCATGTGGGGTCAGGAACTCCTCTCAGCAGCACATCTTTGGACCATCACCAAGACTGGCTGTGGCTTCCTCCATAACACCCACAACCTGAACCACCCTTGCTCATCTATTGGCGAAAGCCTTACTTTCCTTTGTTAACTGTAGACTTGGCTATGCCAAAGCACCACTGGCTGGCCCACTGGGAAGAGGCAGCAATGTAGGAATAACATCAATGGGCTAATAATCCAGAACCAGAGACTCTCTGGGGACTCAGGCTTAAATCCTACCATAGCAGATGAAATTTGAATTCAATAAGTTAATCTCTAATTTAAAAACTACATATGATAGAGACTGTGAAACCAGTTTGGATTGTCCAGAATAGAACAGATCATTCAGTCCACTGTGTGCACACCGAACCTCCAAAGAGCATCCCACCCGGACCCACCCCCTACTCTATAACCCTGCATTTCCCATGGGTTAAATCGACCTAGCCAGCACGTCCCTGGACACTATGGTCAAATTAGCATGGCTAATCCACCTAACCTACACATCTTTGGACAATGGGAGGAAACTGGAACACCCAGAGGAAACCCACGCAAACATGGAGAAAATATGCAAACTGCACACAGATAGTTACCAGAGGGTGGAATCAAACCCAAGTCTTTGGCGCTATGAGGCAGCAGTGCTAACCACTGAGCCACCGGGCCATCTATAAACCCATCTGGTTCACTCATGCCCTATAGGGAAAGAAATCCACCATCCTTACCTGGTCTGGCCAATGTGTGATTCTATATCCACTGATATAGTTAAATGTCAATTACATCACCGGGCAAGTAGAGGTGAGCAATAAATGCTGGCTTAGCTAGCAATGCTCTCATCACACCAACAAACACAGGAAGAACTAGGCACTCCAGAAACCAGAGGATATCCAAAAACTCAGCCTCTCCAAACTTTCACTAACCTTCACTCCTTTTCTCACTCATCTACAGTGGCTCCCAAACAAGCAATACAATGTCTTCATGCTTACTTTCAAATTCTTCCATGGGCTCAACTCTCCATAGCTCCAAACTCCAAGATAACCAACTCTCCAATGCTGGCCTCAAATGACTCAGATTTTAGATCACTCTCCCACACTTGCCATGCTCTCAGTTACAAAGCTCTGGAAATTACTAAACTTCTAAAGACATTTTTAGCTTTCTTCTGTAAAAATAACTGTTCAACCAAGCCATTAATCATCGGCTGCATTGTCCCTATCAGCACACTCTCCTCCAAGTCAGAATGGGCTTAGTCTTTAAGAGCTTGCTGTGCAGAAACTGGATGTCATATTTCCGACATTATATGTCATAACACTAGAAGAGTGCAATTTCCAGTGCTTTAACAAAGTGCAATATAAATAAAAATACTTAATTTTTTTTAATGCAGCTTGATAAATTTTATTCCATGAAACACCTTAAGATGATAATGCATTCAAAAAAGGTACCTGTACAACTTTTTGTGCAGTTATCCAGCAGTGAGCGTACTTTGGTTACCAAGTGAACAAAAATAATTTTTACCCTTGGAAACCAATACCACAGACGTGGCAACAACATCCTTGAGCGTTAAAAGGTAATGTTGTTTACATTCAGTCAAATGTTTCAGTTGGAATGAGAGAGGGAGAATCAGAAAAGAGCTTGAATAAGAGAATGAGGCAGGCAGATGGAAGAAATAAACAGCAGGTTCCTTACGAATAATACAAAATAGAAAATACACCATACAGGCTAGCTGCAAGCAAATAATGGTAACTTGACTGCAATTATTTCAGATGTTCTATCATGTACTACAACCTTTTACCTATGAAAGCTTTAGGATCAAGATCAGATTTAAGGCTCCCTGCTCATTTTCCAATTTGATTACAGCAAGAGATCAAGCCCATCATATAACACCTTTCACTATCGCGAGTTATCCAGGAGGTGTGAATGAAGTAATTTTGAAATGCAGCCACTGCTATAAATGTTCAGTACTACAGCAGTACAGTCAGTTCTAACGTAACGCGACAGTTCTGTTCTCATGCAATCTCACATTATAAGAAATTCACGCAATAGACATGCCATTTAAACTAATTGGGCCAGAATCACATTGTACCTAATACAGGTCAGGAAAATTCACTTTCTACAAACAATGGTTTAAATTTTTCAATCGCATTTAAGCCAATTCATGTTGAAGAAACATACATTACAGCAGAACCAGCTGCACAACAAATCCCTCCAAACAGCAGTGTTAAATTACCAGATTTTCTGTATTTGCAAAGTTAAACGAGGGATGTACATTGATTAGGACACCAATAAATTTGCCTGCTTTTCTTGAATTAGCAGAATTTGATCATTTGTATTTATTGGAGTGACAGGCATGCCTCACTTTAATGTTTTGTCCAGAGGTCAGCACCTACAGTGCTGTACATAAAGTAGATACTTTTATAAACAATCTGTAATGAGACATGAACTCCAAGTCTTTTGATTTAGAAGGCAGTACAATGTCAATTTAAACCTGGTGTCAGCTACAGCTCAGGTGTCACAAAAATGTGAGGACGTTATGCAGAAGAGACTTTTTAAACACATTCGTTTGTATCAAATTGGTAACATCTATCATTAAAAAATTTTTTAACCACCCCCTCCCACCCAAAAACAAAACGATGTGGTGGTGCTGGTGTTGAACTGGGATGGATAAAGTTAGAAGTTGCACAACCCCAGGTTATAGTCCAACAGGTTTATTTGAGAAAACAAGCTTTTGGAGCGCTGCTTCTTAGTCACGTGAAGGTGCAGCACTCCAAAAGCTTGAGATTTCAAATCAACCTGTTGCACTATAACCTGGTATCATGAACATGAAAATTTAACGTGGAATGTCAGTTCTATGTCCAGGTGGCATTGCAAGTAGTGTCTTTAAAACCAAAAGATTGAGATTTTGCAACTATTCTGTTCAAATTAAGAAACTTATTGGATCAGTGGATATTTACAAAGATACTAGAATCCAAACGTGCCAATTCCTGTTATTATGTAATGTTCCTTTCCTTCCAAACTTAATACCCAACAACTTCAATACAGTATCCTAACAGTGCCTGCATCTCAAAGACTAACTCACTGAACTGTGAAATTCTTTACAACAATCCAAGGGGAATGGAGTTTTTCTGTATAAGGTGAGGTAAGGCATACATGGCTTCACATTTCAGGTATCTTATTAACTGGATTATAGACAGACCGCCACTTTACAAATTAGATCTAGCACTTTCTTACCTTGTAGGCGGCCCATTTCAGAATCATCTGACTCGCTCTCTCCAGAAGTTGGCATTCCAACAGCTCCAGCAACAGAACTAGAAGCTGAAGTAAATAAGAGAATAATTCCATTTTTGTTAAAAGTGCATTCCACGTAACAAAATTAAGTTACGTAGACCACAGAATAGAAGTTCATCTTTGAAGCCTTTGAGAATCCTTCCAAAAATAAAGGATCAACTTATTGATATAGATAGTTATTAGCACTGCTACCTCACAGCACCAAGGACATCGATTCGATTCCAGCCTTGGGTGACTGTCTGCATGGAGTTGGCATGTTCTTCCCATGTCTGTGTGGGTTTCCTCCAACAGTCAAAAGGTGTGCAGGTTAGGTGGACTGGCCATGCTAAACTGCCCCGTAGTATCCAGGGACATGCAGGCTAGGTGGGTTAGCCATGGAAAAAGTGGCATTATGGGGATATTCTTCAGAAGATCAGTGGAGAACCGATGGACCAAAATGGTCTCTTTCTGCACTATGGAGTTTCTATTCCACTCAATCTGTCTAAAAATGTTATCACACACCTTTGAAGCAGTTAGGACTTGAACCCAAGACTCCTGGTCTAGAGCAGGGACACTACCACAACACCACAAGAATCCTTCAGGATCAACTAACATGCAGAGAGCAAAATGTGAACTGCCAGTATTGGCTAGTTGCTGTTTTGAAATGAAAGCAGCATACTAACCGCAGTTCAATTAATATTCTATTGAATAAAGTTAATTTACAAAAACTACCTTTAACCAGCAAAGCATTTAAATAAAAGACAAAGAACTGCACAGGGTGGAAATCTGAAAAACAAACTGAAAGTGGAGAAACTCAGGTTTGGCAGCATCTGAACAGCTCTGACAGGTCACTAGACTCAAAACATGAATTCTCCTGTCAACTGATGCTGTAGAGACCCTGCCAAGTTTTTCCAAAGCATTTCATAACTGTCGAATTTTCCAAGTAGTAGTTATGAAGCTCGTTTTTAACTTTGGCTATGGGATCACAAGGATGCCACTCCTAGTCGGATTACATCCCTCCACAACAAACTATCTTCCTCTTCACTCAGCAAGTTGGATATTCCATCCGCATTTACAGTACGGGCTGATGACACTCGGTGCACTAAAAGCATCCCATTTCCCAATAATGAAACCAGACAGAACATCAAGCAGGGCAACATATATAGTTCCCCACTCAAATGTCTTGGGTGCTTCCTGGCCAAACATGAGTACTTTGGAGTTAGGTGAAAATGGAGTTAGGTGAGATAGGGAGTAGGTGAAGCTGAAAGACCAAGTGCAGTGTCTGTCTCAGTGCAGGCAGTTCAGAAAGTGACATGGTCCTAACGAGCAAAGCAAATAGCTAAGGGATTTGGAGTGTATCGTGTACAGTTTTTTTTAAAGAAAGTACAGTAGCTTAAATAAACGTCACGACTTTCGATTATAGTAGAAGCGATTCAAACGAAGGAACGTCCCTAGCTAAATTAATTCTCGTAAAAGGGAATAACTAGCTTAATCTAAAGAAGTTATGACAGGAGACCTCAGACCTGTGGTGGGCTCCTCTCGTGCAATGTGGTAAGTTAGGAATGTTTCCAGTCACGGACGACAAAATTGGTAGCATAGTAGAGACAGTGAAGAAGGTTTTCTCATATTACATAGGGATTTTGATCAAATGGGTCAAAGGGCTGAAAAATAGCAGATGGAATTCAAATCATTTTGATTAAAAAAAATACTTTCCAAGTATCCCTCAGCAACTTGATAAGTTAGCGAGCATTACAACTTTTAGACTGAAAACAGCTTTGTGCTTTATTAACTTGCTGAAGACCTATGTCTGTCCATTCTGAGTGAGTCTTAAATTCACTTGTATATTGTTGGAACACTGCTTGGATCACCTGATTCAGCCCATGAGCCGTCTTACAATATAAACCCGAGTAAAAATGCTTTTCTGGGGTGAGAAATTGAAGCTGGTTACTAATGGGAATACTGCATTTTGTACCTGAAAGACTTCAGCTGACTGAATTGAGATTCAGCCAGATCGTTTTACTTTCATTCAAGATAAATCCTAAGTGCAGTATTTTCAGGTGGTAGAAGCATCATCAAACCTCACTTTGTAACACTCGAAAGCAAAGTTTAATAAAGCTGAGTGACAATATCTGAAGAGACAGTAGAAATTGCAGATGCTGGAGAATCTGAGATAACAAGGTGTAGAGCTGGTTGAACACAGCAGGCCAAGCAGCATCAGGAGGAGCAGGAAGGCTGACTTTCGGGCCTAGACCCTTCCTGCTGCTCTGATGTGCTTGGCCTGTTGTGTTCATCCAGCTCTACACCTTTTATCTCTGACAATACCTGAAAATGGATTTCAAATATTACTGAAGCATTGGAACACAGGACTAGGAGTACGCCAGTCTTTCACCACTCAATGAGATCATGGCTGATCGGTGACTGAACTCCATTGGTTTTAGACCATATGCCATAATCTTGCAATATTCATTCTTAGACTTACCATTTTTGCAACATTGCATTCTGAAAATATTACACATCACTTCACTTTCAAGTCATCAGACTTGATTATAGTAAATCGCATTTTTACCTGATGCTCCTTGAGGTACATCTTCTGTGCGCGAAGAATTTGCTCCATCCTGGTTGTTGTCAGGATCTGCCATCTTCTCTTGTCGGCGAGCCTCAGATGCTCCTCTTTTGCCCAGGCCAGAGCCTCGCCGACTATTTCCGGGAATGGTGATAAAAATAACAATTATTTCCACGCTCTAAGTGACACAAAGTAATTGCAATTCGAACTAGTAAAGCCACTATTTAACAATGCCAACATTCACCTCGTGTCCAGGAGGGGTGACAAACATCCATGAACAAACAATTGGAGTAACAAATGTAAGTTTAGTGATAAATACAATGCAGGGTGAGAATCAAGCTGTAAGGACACAAAGAGGCTTCAAAGAGATGTGAGAGTTAATGAAGTGGGAAACAAGGTGGCATGGGGGAATATATTGTGAAGCGCAAGGTTATTCTCTGCCTTAAGAATTGAAAAGCAATTATTTTAAGTGCGAAAATTCTAAAATGTTGTTGTACAAAGAACACCTACATGCAAGAACAGCAAGCAAATACATTACAATAGCATGTTGACATTTATCTCAAAAGGGGTTGGACTAGAATAACAAGTCTTGCTGGAGTTGTACAACCATTGATGAGACCACACCTGATGCAACGTACATAATTTTGATCTCCACTATCACTGGAAATATTACATGAAACTTCACCAGACTGTTTTCTGAAAAGGGTTGTCCCACTATTGTTTTTTTTTAAATTCACTACTGGAATGAGGACTTTGCTAGCTGGGGCAGCATTTATTGCCCAGTCACAGCTGCCCTTGAATACAACAGAACGGCTTTCTTGGCCTTTTCAGACGGCCGTTACAAGTCAACCTCATTTTTTTGGGCCCGGTCATTTGTGAGCCAGACCAGCTAAGGACAGCAGTTTCCTCCCCTAAAGAGACATTAGTGAATCATTGGATTTTTTTGACAAATCAACAATGCTTTTATGGTCGTCATTAGATTTTAATTCCAGATTTTTATTCAATTCAAATTCCACCATCTGTCATACTCCTATTTGAACTCAGGACCCCAGAAAGTTATCCTAGGATTACTAGCCCATCAATAATACCATGAGGCCATTGACTCCCCTTAAAGGATGTATAGAGAGCAGTTCAGTAACTTGGACCTTTACTGGCTAGACTTTGGTAGAATGAGGGATGATCATGTGCGAACAAGTAAGATTCTGAAGGGTCTTGGCTACGTCAATTGGAATCTCTATTCATATAAAATTAACACCACAGTACAAGGTTAGCCACCCCATCCATAGTTACAGATGATGCAAATATTTCCACAAGGGGTCTTGTAATTTCCTCCTTTACTTCCCACAACATTCTGGGATACATGAGATCAGTTTCCGAAGATTTATCCACCTTTATATTCTCTAAGACCTCCCAAACTTCCTGATCTGTAACGTGAACGGTTTTTAAAACAAAGTTTATTTCTCTGTGTTCACTAGGCTCCATTTCTTTCTCCACAGTAAAAACGGACATGAAATATTCATTTAGTATGTCTCATCTCCTGGAGTTCGACACAAAGACGACCTCCCTGAACTTTAAAGAGGCTCAACCCTCTCTCTAGTTACCCTCTTGCTCTTACTGTATTTGTAGAATCTCTTTGGATCTTAACCTTATCTGCCAGTGCTCCTACCTCATACCCACGCTTCGCCTTCCTGATTTCTCTTAAGAACACTCTTACACTCTTTGTATTGATTAAGGGATTCAATTGAACCAAGCTGTCTACATCTAAAAGAAGATTCTCTTTTATTCTTGACTAGAACCTCAATATCTTTATTCATCCATTGTTCCTTAATCTTATCAACCTTACCCTTCACTTGAACACGAACATGATGCCTCTGAACTCTCATTATCACATTTTTGAATGCCTCTCACTTGTCAGGTGTCCATTTACCTGCAAACAGTCTACTCCAGTCAACTTTTGAAAGTTCTTGTCTCATACCATTAAAATTTGCCTTAATCCAAATCAGTTGTGGGTAAATTGCTCAAGGTGATTACAAAAGACAGGATTTATACAGGGAAAAATTGATTAGGGACATGGTTTTGTGCAAGGAAAATAGTGTCTCACAAACTTGATTCAGATTTTTGAGGAAGTTACCAAAAAGGTTGATGATGGCAGAGCAGTAGACGTTTGTTTATTTGGATTTTAGTAAAGCCTTTGACAAGCTTCCACATAGCAGGCTAATTAGTAAAGTTAGGTCACATGGGATTTAGGGTGAGCTTGCAATTGGATACACAGTTGGCTTAATGGCAGGAGACCGAGTAATGATGGAAGGTTGCTTTTCGGACTGGAGGCCTGTCACCAGTATTCTACATGGACTGGTTTTGGGTCCACTTTTGTTTGTCAAATATATAAATGATTTGGATGAGAAAAAGAAGGCATGGTTAGTAAGTTTGCGGATGACACCAAAATTGGTGGCATTATAGACAATGAAGAAGGTTTTCTAAGAATGCAAAGGGATCTCAATCAAATGGGTCAATGGGCTGAAAAATGGCAGATGGAGTTCAACCTGGATAAACGGGAGGTGTTGCATTTTGGTTAAAAAAAGCAAGGGTGGGGCTTATACAATTAATGACAGACCGTTAGGGAAAGTTGTAGAACAGAGGGACGGGGGTGGGGGGGAGCGACGGCAGATATATAATTCCTTGAAGTTTGTCACATATAGACAGAATGGTTAAAAAGATGTTTGGCATGCTTCCCTTCATTGCTCAGACCTTTTGAGTACAAGAGTTGGGAAGTCATGTTAAGGTTGCACAGGACATTGGTGAGGCCTCCTCTGGAATACTGTCTAGTTCTGGTTGCCCGGTTATAGAAAGGTTATTAACAATCTAGAGGGTTCAGAAGAGATTTACCAGGATGTTGCCAGGTATGGAAGGTTTGAGCGATAAGGAGAGGCTGGATAGGCTGTGGCTTTTTTCACTGGAGCATAGGAGGTTGAGAAGTGACCTGATAGAAGGTTATAAAATAACGACAAGCATAGACAAAGTTAAGGGTAATTGTCTTTTCCCTACGATGGGGAATTTCAAGACCGGGGACACATTTTTATGGTGACAGGAGAGAGATTTAAGACGGACAGCAGGCAAATTTTTTTTCTTTTTACACAGGAGTGGTTTGCGTGTGGAATGAGGAAGTGGTGAATGCAGGTATAATTACAACGTTTAAAAGACATTTGGATGGATGTATGAATAGGAAAGGTTTGGAGAGATACGGGCCAGGAACAGGCAGGTAGGGCTGTCTGAGTTTAGGATTATGTTCGGCAAGGATTGGTTGGACCGAAGGGTCTGTTTCCGTGCTGTATGACTCCATGGCTCTAAAACACCATTGCTAAATATCACCAATTTTATCTTGCTATTGCAATAGTTTGATTAGCTAGGTGTCCAACAGCACCACTTTTAGTCTACATTTCAAATCAAAAATTCTATATTTATGTGCAGGTGTTTACAGTCTACACCCTCCAGAGATCCTACACAGTTCAACGCCAACAGGCATACCAGCAGAAACTAAGACTCAAGCAAGGCATAATTACGTTGTTGCTACAAAACCCAAATTCTATACAAGCAATTCATCAGGGAAGAATGGTAGTTAGGAAGTAAAAGCAAAATACTGTGGATGCTGGAGAAACTCAGCAGCATCTGCAGATAGAGAAACACTAGTTGGTAAATAGTTAGGAAAATGTTTTCCTTCACAGCTGAAGTTTAACTCTCAGACTTCAAGGAAATTAGCACTTAACTCAAATATTGAGCTCAAACGTAAATCTCTTTTCCACTCAAACAGGTTCCCACTTAAACTTTTCTATTCTATGACTAGTCACAAGGCAAAACTTTCAAAGTTTGCGTTTATATTTCTAGATTCATTGTGTTTTTTTGGCACGAACAACTAGAAATCCTGAATTTAAATAACTATCATGGCAATAGAAAATGCTAACTGACTGTCAATGTTGTTTGGGCCTCAGCTAATTATTTAGCAAAAAACATTCAATAACATTTTGTAACACCTCATACTAAATCCATTTTAAATGTATTCAACTTTAACATTGACCATTAATACAAAACAGTTAATGCCCCTGTATTCTCATCTAGTATCCAAAGATTTGTTTTAATCTTAGTTCCTGCTGATCTGATGCAGCAGCATCATTCTGGAGCCGTTTCCATAGCTATTACCTGACCAACACTCTATGACCTTCTGGTTCATAGCCTTAGCTCTACCTAGTCCAGTGTTCTCGCTAATCCTTGCATCATCAGTAATCCCATTCCCTTCTCCTGAGGCTCTGGGATACCTATGGGTAGAGGTGGGAGGAGGTAGGTTCAACTTGCAAGAGTTAAGTTCTCTGAGTGGATTTGTGATCAACTTTTCAAAGAGAAAGTCATCTCCTAGTAATAGATCCTGACAAAAAGATGATAATGTCATCAACTATAAGTGGAGTACATTTGGGACACTAGGCTGGGACAGGACTCACTGCGGTAAAACTAGGGAAGCATCATTCCGGCTTACTCAAGGTCTGTCTGCGCTCTGCATCTAGAAGTTTCTCCCAATGATTTTAAAACCCTGGCAGAGTGTGGATGAAGAGATTTCTGATCCAAAAAAAAATGGAGCTGATCATAGATTCATTTGAGCAGAACGTATCTTCCCCCAAGTTGAAGCTGATCCCTCTGCTTCTTGTAACTCTTCTGTACCAATCATATTCACAGTGAGGATTCAAGACAGGGAGATAGCGAGAACTGCAGACAGAGGTAACACTGTGGAGCTGGAGGAACACAGCAGGCCAGGCAGCAGAGGTTCCAAACGTGAACAGAATTAATTGATGTGTGGGCACAGGAGAATGAAAGGGTCCCAACCCGAAACGTCAACTTTCCTGCTCCTCCGAGGCTGCCTGGCCTGCTGTGTTCATCCAGCTCTACACTTATCTCTATTCAAGAAAGGGAGGTTGGGAAACAGTATCGGCAGCAAAAGGATGAGCGAAGAAACAAGACAGGTCACAAGTTGAGGATCACCAAGAGGATTAATCAGGGAGAGGCGGAGTTGTAAGTCAAAGGGGTGGCAAGATGGCCTAGTGGTATTATCGCTGGACTGTTAATCCAGAGACCCTGACAATGTTCTGGGGACCTGGGTTTGAATCCAGCCGTGGCAGAAGGTGAAATTTGAATCTGAATTTGAATTTGAATTCAATAAAGTTCTGGAACTAAGAATGCAACGATGACCATGAATCCACTGTCGACTGTTGGGAAAACTCATCTGGTTCTCTAATGCCCTTTAGGGAAGGAACCCGCCATCCTCACCTGGTCTAGCCTACATGTAACTCCAGATCCACAGCAACGTGGCTGACTCTTAACTGCCGTCTGGGCAATTGGGGATGGGCAATGAATGCTGCTAGGTCAGTGAAGCCCTCATCCAGTGAACGCATTAAAAAAAGGCTCTGCAGCGACCACGGTTAATTTGTGGGATGTTTGGAGAGTAAGATGGACTGCAAGCAGTATAACTGATTTATATTTTTAAGGTTTTAAGTTACTTCATTTGAAAACATGGGGATTTAATTTGTCAAAATAAAAATTTTCAGCTTAAGGATATAATTGTTTGATGGTACAGAACATGACAACTGCTGAAAAAAAAAATGACATTTTGTCAAAAGTTGTGTGTCTTGTGCTAATCAGGGCAATTCACAAAAGTTTGAGGAGGAAGGTCCTTCAGAACCTAGCTACAGCTTTTACATTGGTTTTAACAAGTCAGATTCACTTAGTCTTTAAACAAAGTTGCAGCTACATTGCTGAAATTTGCAACTTTCTGTATGCCCAAAGTATAAACATAAAAGACCAAAGGTCATGCAAGCTGCCATTAGCTTGTATTACAGTGCCGTACACAAGTTGAATTCTGAAGGATTACCTGGTACTAGCACAGGAGCCCGTGGTCTTTTGCCGTGTGCTCCTCCTCAAACTGGGGAGCTCTGCTGGTGGTGATTCACTGCGTTTCTTAGTAGACCTTCTCAAGCCTTTAAAGAGTTCAACAGTAGACATCAGTGAAAACGTACATCAGGGAGAAATATCTGTGCCATTCCAATAACGCAAAAGCTTTTATAAGAGTGGCATGTTGGCAGATAGAATTTACCAATGCAGGGTAAAGTAGACTTTCAGCAAAGTAACCTGCCTGTCAACTTGTATGGCAAATTATCCCATAATGTGCTTAAAGTTCAAACCAATTAGCTAATTTCACAGCAAGATTAAACAAAGTAGTCATCTGACAGTTCAAACAAAGAAAAGGACGTGGAAGTGTCTATGAATTGGTATGGTTGCAAAACACCAAGTTTACAAGATTCATGGCTTTCTCTTCACCAAAGTTTAACTCCAAAATAATGTTTCACTTCACATCTAACAGGGATAAGAAAATGCTCCTTTTGGACACCCTGTAACTAGTTGTTTCTTCTGAAACGAACAAATGACATCTCTTTTCAATCTAAAAAATTAAATTCACAAGTTCACCATAACTTTAAAATTGTCCTTTTAAGAAGCTTTCCTTCCAGCAGACTTGTTCAAGTTAGTCTTTGAAGACTGCTGCAATTATCATAATATTACTGCTCATACCAGGCCATAGTTCAGCATTTAAGGGAGTTAAACATGCAAGCTTCCTTTTTAAACTACTTCTAAATTAAGTTCATTTAAACAAACCAAGGTTGAAGCTCAGTTATTGTTACAGCATTTAAATTTTAATAAGACACACGAGGACAAAATCCAGATTAATCACCTACGCTAAATGCGTGCAAGAACACAGACCAGAGGTCATAGACTTGACACTAGTTGAATGTACAGTAAGATTAGGTACTCTCAACTAGGGACAGACTTCAAATCTTTTTCCTGCTTGAGGAAGCTGAAGGGTCAGCAATAATTCGCAGCATGAGGCCAGGCGTTTATTTCAAAAGGGTCAAATATCTTAAAGTGCTCGAGTTTCAACTATTAAATCATACAACTGTGATATATTTTTGCCATGTCTGCTACAGAAAATTACCTGAGGCATGGCACACTTTGCTTTTAAATAAACACAGCAGTACACATCAGCACGGATTATATTTTGTACTTCTAACAAGTCTGGATCACAACTTACACAACAGAAAAGTTTAGCTGACTCACACCACTTCAGATTTTGGTTAGTTCAGCATTACAGTGATTGGTTCATAAGTTGGATCAACAGTTCCAAAACTTGGCTTTAATACAAAAGTTTTACTTTTAATTTTTTTGACACTGCCTAATCCAAGACACAAATCAATTAATTTCATCAACTCACTAGCTAACTTGGCTTGTAGGCCTGAAGGCCCTGGTTTTGACGTCTCCGATTTGGAAGACCCTGGGAGTGACAGTTTTGCTTTCGGCAGACTAACTTTAGGGCTAAAACGAGCAGCCCACTCAAATTTGGAGGAACCACCAGTTTTGCTCTGCTCCTTTTCTCGGCTGCTTCTGCGAGGGCTGGGACTAGAGGCTGAGCGGGAGCGACGAGCTTTATTCTGATCTTTTCCTTGCTTTAGCCTGGCTCCCTGAGGCACAGCACCGGAAACAGTAGCAGAAGAGGAGGATGATGTAGATGCAGAAGAAGAAGAATCAGTGACAGTGCTACACCCAGCTTTGGCTGAGGTCGCCGATTTTGAAGCCAGCTTGGTTGGTTTTGCAGACCTCTCTTCAGCACTGATCGAGTCAGCCACAGAATCACTGTTTACACAAGTCGTACTTTCAATCTTTTTCCTTTTTTGAAAGGGGGAGGCACTGACAGGCCCAGTCTGTTTTCTACTCTGGGCCTTACTTGTAGATGCTGCTGGGGCAGTTCTTATCTGATCTTGCACAGACTTCCTTTTCTTTGGGGACTTTGTTTGCAACTTGTGTTTTTGTGTTTCAGTAGGATTTTCTGAAGGTTGAAGTGCTTTGGGCCTTTTTGCAGAGCAGGTGGAGTTTGAACTGCTGTAATCAGGGCTTGGACCACGTTTCACACCTCTCAAACTGCTTCTGGAACCGTCCCTTTTAGTTTGTCCAGTTTTGGGTCGTTCTGACCTAATTCTCTCGTCTTGCTGTGTCACAGAAGCAACAGATGAAGAGCTACAACTCCTGGAGTTCCTGAGAGGGAAACATTGAAAGATTACCATGCATGTTTATGACAGAAGTTACATATGTAACTCTGAACACAGTAAGTTAGCAGAAGCTTAATAAGGCTGCAAGAGTTCAAAAAAATGTTTTGCAACTGCTACTTTTAATTCCCAAATTCCAAGATCTTCACAAGCACAGTGCTGCCAAATTTGTCAATTACTTCCTTCCATAACAATATCAAACACATGCATACTTCAAACTTCCAGCAAAAGATTACAGTTAAAACATTTCTGCTGTATACATTTCAAAACTGCATGCAGTATGCAGTCATCCTAAAATCATATGCTGCGGAAAGTATGAAGTAATGTTCCAAGCATCTAATTTCTTAGATGCTTTATTAAGCAAGCAAGTTTCCCTCCGAAATGGAGTTAAACTAAAATGGAATACCACAGAAAACCCACAAGCCTGTTAAAAAAAAAAAAAAGGACTTGCCTATTGGAACTTCCTGTCCCTAGGAGTGGAGTCATACATGTTTTCTTTGAAATACTCAGCTTATAATCAGACTGCACCAGCAGACAATTGGAGAAACCAAATCTAAAGCCAAGGGTTCAAATCCAACTGCAAACTTCCCCAACAGGAAACGCTAAGTCCAATCTTGCTTTAATGATGCAATCAAAGTTATCCAAGTGTTATCTGCAAGTAGCAGATAGAGAACAATGCAGACATTGAAGTTTGGCATTTACTGGAGATATACCTTTAAAAAGGAGATCAGAGTACAATTCCTAGGTTACTGAAAATTTTGCTAAACCCTCAACTTTTCACAGTGAGGAGCAAGTCACAAATTGGAATCGACCAAATCCAAAACAGGATAATTTCTTATTGGGATGACAATAATGAAAATCATTCCTAATAGGACAAGAGGCTGAAAAATTCCAAACTGCAGTTGATGATACTGCCTTTTACTTGTGCCAAGAAACTGCAGGCCATAATATAATGCAATCATATTTTAATGCTCAATCTAATTGTTGAAATGCATTGAAGATTGTTATATTTCCGTGCTTACTGGTTCTGAGAGAGTGCTTATGAAAGGGGCACAACAGTCATTGAGTCAGAGAGCCATAGACGTCTACAGCACAAAGGTAGGCCCTTTAGCCCAAGAGTTCTCAATTTACCTTTCATCACAAATTTCAACTTCTTTCCACTGTTTCAATATTCCTGGATCTGCTACAGCCGACAGGAAGCAGTATTCTCTCAAAACTAAAACACTGAACAGGAATCAATACCTAACTAAAACAGGAGAATGGGAAACAAGGACAAACTTGAAATAACTTGGGAAGCTTGGACTGTGCGTTTGTCGGTCATGTTCTCCAGGTGGACAGGAAACAAATCAAGGAACACAGTGGATATCCTACAGCAAGATTCTAATTAGTAGCACATTATGGAGACATCATTTTTATTTTACAGCATCAAAAGCCATTTGGCTCCCTAAGCTTGCTTCTGGAATACTGATATACATTCATTCAATAAAATTCTGTTTACAAAATATCTAATACCTTCGTGACACACGCCCTCTGGACTGTCCAGAGGTAGTGTCTGGCTGCAATTTTGGTGCTTTAGAAGTTGGCCTACTTGGAATCGGCTTCTGTTTCGTCTCTTCTGACTGTGACCTATTGCAAAGAAAAATGAAACATTACTCATAGGACATTGAGAATGTGAAGCAATAATATCTGCAACATACTAAAGGGGAGAAAGTCCTGAATAATAAATTCTTGCTTATTTTAACTGCAGTCCAAGTCAAATTTAAACCTTTGCTCAGTAAATGCTATTCTTTAAGAAAATATTTTAAAATAGCCCACACACAAGATTGAATACAGGGTATAGCTAACGCCATTCTTTCTTAACCTCAAGAGCACCAGATATTTCCCTGATTTGTCAATTGATTTCCTTCTAAAGGGACCACACTATGCCCTCAGCAAAGATTCACACAAAATGCTACATTAGGGCAGTTCTGTTGTTTCTCGACCACCAGTAACTCTATTATGCCATTCTGATAGAAACCTCCACCCAGCTGTGGGCCAGTCAGAACACCAATGCACACCTAAAAAAGAGCCAGTATCAAAAATTATTTTTACTTGCCTTCCTCCTGTTGCTTCGTCTTGCGGCTGGGCCCCGGCAGTGTTCCTCTGTGAACGTCGCAGCGACCCCCCTGTATTGTAATTAGGCCGGTTGGACATTGGCGCCTCTCTCCTTAAGGGACATACCCTTTCTAGACACTATCATTCACTGAAACAAAATTAAAACATGAATAAAATGATTTGAAGTAGATAACCAACAACTAGAGAAATTATACAAGCTATGTGGTCATTTAATGGGAGTTGTTTATTAATAATAATGAATTGGGGTAAGTTTATAGTTAGACATTCTACTGGATTTTCAGCTGCTCTGAATCCAACCCTTAAATTTTGAACCAACCTCCCATGGTCCTCTTGTAGTGCAGTGGTTGTGTCCCTACCCCTGGACTAAGAAACCTGGGTTCAGGTCCCACCTGCTCCAGAGACATGCAACAACATCTCTGAACAGGTTAATTAGAAAAACAGATCAATAACGAACATCCTCCCTCTCATTGTTTTTGTTGTTAATTTGCTGTAGCCAAAGTTGCTGGAAAAGCTCAGCAGGTCTGGCAGCATCTGTCTTTTCCTTCACAAATGCTACCAGACCTGCTGAGCTTTTCCAGCAACTTTGTTTTTGTTCCCGATTTACAGCATCCACAGTTCTTTCAGTTTTTATTTAGCAAATTAACAATGTTGTTTCCACCGATACGATGGACTATAATTAAACCTCCAGAAGGGGAGCATCAGGCCCGACAATGTGCACACTCCATTACTTTTCATATCTTATCGCAAAGTATCTAGACATGTACTTCAGCTTTTCAAAAAAAAAAACAGGTTATTAAGTCAACCGTAGCTAAATTCACAAAGGAGTTTCAGCTGCTCCAGTTCACAGTTGAAGGATGGAGCTTTGCAGGTTCAATTAGTGGTGATCAAGGTCAAGAGATAGATTGTATTACACGGCTCTGAATTCAACAACAAAAATCTATAACTTGGCTGTTTCACATGTCACTTTCTCAGGTCCCTGGACTCAAAACATTGACTCTGCTTTCTCTTCACAGATGCAGCCAGTCCTGAGTTTCTCCAGCAAATTCTGTTTGTTTCTTAGGTGCGACTGGCAGCTTTCTCATCAGTTGTTGACGTTATCCCCACTCCAAGATCGGAAAACAATCTATCACCTGTCAGAGGCACGGTCCTCAAATAAGCCTTCGCTGAAGCCCCATAAGCTGAAGATATGGTATACACTATCATTGTGTTTATACCACCATTGATGGTCTGTTCAATATTTATTATTGAAACTAACATCAAAACAGCTTTGAGACTTCCAAGTTTGTATCCAATTTTGTGCACAAAAATGCTGGTCATCTTGACTAGTCTTTCATTAGGCATATCCAACTTCACACTATCACAATCAAGTAGCACACAGGCCAAAGGAAAAGCTCTCATTAGATATAAACCCAAAAAAGTTATACACGGGTAAATATATATTTCCTGCTTAGGCAGAGTTATAACTACAATAATATCTTAGGCAAGAACCACATCTAAATGCTGTACCTAAATCATCATGGTTGACCATGCATCATGAAATTGCTTGCTATGCACGAAAGGACAAAAAGCACTTTAAGTCACACGTTTAACTGTATTTGATCTCAGCTGGTAGTTCTTGGATCTAGGATATCTGATTGGGATTATCAACTACTGAGGAACATACTTCAAGGGAGGAATTCACCTCATGTTCCACAAGGATTTAAAAAAAAACCAAACTACAATTTCATCCCAAGTAAACTGTCAAATGTCACGTGATCTCTTCTACAGAAAATGATGCAATAAATCTGTCAGCATTCTCCAACTGCACAGCAAATGCATCTTTGCATGAATGAGAAACACAGCAACTGGTAATTCAATGTTCAGCTACAGTCCATGAAGAATAGCTTTCTTAGTTTATCAAGTAGTTACCATTACAAAGGGGAACAGAAGAAACAGATACAATCCACTACAAAAGGTTGCTTGGCATGCTACACCTGTCTCGGGACAATATGCAAATGACAGGCAGTGGTATGGTAGCAACATTTCAAATTTCAATATGGCAGATCATGAAATTTGAAATAAAAACCTGAAATAAAAAACCAGAAATAAAAAACCTGAAATAAAAATTTTGTACACCTTACTGCGTTAGAGAGATTGCAAATGAAAGGCAACTGTAGTGGTCAATGTATGCTTTTATGAAAGGAGTTATGTAGCAGAGTTCCCTGTCATTAGTTTTGGGAACCTTGCTTTCCCTGACATATATGAACATAAAAATTTTGAATTAGAGAGCACTCAGCCCTTTGAGCCTACTCTGCCACTCAACAGGACAGCTCATACAATTTTAATCTCAACTCACTGCTACCTATTGCAGATACTCTTTGACCTCTGCCTTAAAAACATTCAAAGGTTCTACAACTACTGCTGTTTGAAGAAGCAATCCAAAGACTCAGCCCACCCACCCCCAAGAAATTAACATCATCTGTCTTAATTAAACAACACTTTATTTTTAAATAAAAACCGAAATAACTGCAGATGCTGCAAATCAGAAGAAGAAACAAATTGCTGGAAAAACTCAGCAGGTCTGGCAGCATCTGAGAGCAGAAATCAGAGTTAATGTTGCGGGTCCGGATGGGTCACCTGACCTGAAACATTAACTCTGATTTCTCTTCACAGATGCTGCCAGACTTGCTGAGCTTTTCAACTTCTATTTCTGTTTAGGTCCTTTACATTTAAATATTAACTCCCAGTTCTAAATTCTCCCAGAGAAAGCATCTTTCTGCATGCACGCTTAAGACTCCTCAGGATTTTGTGTTTTAATCAAATTACCTCTTACTCTAAATTCCAGTGGACACAAAACCTTGCCAGTCCAATCTTACCCTAGACAACCTGGCCCGTTAAGGTTTTAGCCTAGTAAATCTTCTCTGAATGGCCTTCAATATATTTATGTCCATCCTTAAATCAAAAAGGCCAAGATTGTACAATACTCCAGTGAAGTTGCCTATGCCCTATGAGTTACGTGACATCGATATACAGGGCATAATTTCAAAATATGGCTACAACACAAATTTTGGAAGCAAGGTGAACCAAGGTGGTCAGCTTAGCACTTCTAAAAGGACATAGACAATTTGGAAGAATGGACAGACAGGGAGCAGATTAAACGCAAAATTATTCATGTTGGTCAGAGGAAAATGGACAGATGACAAAATAAAAGGGGACAGCTTTAAAAAGGGGCTGCAGAAGCAAAGGGGCCTTGGTGCGTCAGCCCAGGTCGTTGAAACTGGTAGGATAGGATGAGAGTACAGTGAATAAACAAAAAGTGAACAGTATCCTGGGTTTTATTATTTGAGATAGAGTCAACTGCAAGGAGGACTTGAAACTTGTAGAATATTGATGGGCCTCAACTGGAATACTATGTTCAGTGCTGTGTGCCACACTTTAGCAAGGCTGCAAAGACAGTGGAGAAAGTATAAAAAAGAAAATTCACGAGATTAACTCCTGAGATCAGTAACTTCAAGTACACAAGGGTCAGAGAAGTCAGACTGTTTGAGTTGAAGAGAAGGCGGAGGGTGATGTTTACACTGATACTCAAAATTGTAAAATGAAAAAAAAAGGCATGGAGAGTGTCAATGGGGACAGGCTGCTCCTAATGGTGGAAGGGCTAGAGTGGTTACAACTAGTTTGTCTCATGCCCTGTTGGGATACACTTGGATATTTCTAACAAGGCTCACTAAACATACAGGGACTCTGAAGAAGTCACCGAACTCGAAATGTCACCTCTGCTTTCTCCCCATAGATGCTGCCAGATCTGCTGAATTTTGCCAGCAATTTCTGTTTTTGCTTCCTATCTCCAGCATCCAATTCTTCATTCTACTCTTAAACATTACATCATTGCACTGTCCTTTTCTTCACTTCCTATTTTCCACCGAACCATCAGGATAACATCATGGGAAGAAATCTCTTCATTCAGGGGAGAAAATCTTCAGAATTCTCTGCCCCAGAAGGCTGTGGAAGCTTGGCTATTTGGGATGTTGCAGGATTGATCTATTTCTAGTAATTATTGACAGAAAAATATGGGAATAATCTGGGAGTATGGCATTGAGAAAAAGGATCAGCCATGATCTACCACAGCAGAGCAAGCCTCAAGGGCTGAATGACTTACATTTACTCCTATGGTCCATACGCACAAATAAAATACTTTCACTAACAACGCTATCTTAACATGATAAATCTCCTCTGCAATAAATGCTCCCAACTCTGCTCAAAATTAAGCCACCAATGTTATACAATTCAATTTGACTTGTAATGATTTAAACTTCTGGCTCCCCAAAGTTCTGTTTTATGGGTACTGTGCATTCATATAATGCTCAATCTTCACAATTTTTGAATTTGTATTTTATATATTTTTCTGTCTTAATCCAGTTTTTAAAATAATAGAGAAGAAACAAGTATTTTTTCTCAGCAATAAGTATTCTAAACATCACATCACTAATTTCATTCCTCTTACACTAATCCTATCCTCAAGGTGCCGAGCACAAGATACAAAGCACCAACTGAAAAATTACCACCCTTTACTCTTGCTCTTCAATCTAATGTATAATTTCAATTCCATCCACAGTACTTAAATTTCCAGCATCTATGGGACCGGGAGTGTACGGCTTATCAAATATTTTGGATAGTCAAGAGGTCCACATAATCAATGTAAAAACACACTAAATAACAGATATGTAATGAGAGGGTATACACACACTGATACACTTCATTTACAGCATCACTTAAATAATAATGCAATTTTCATTTAAATAAAACTTGCCAGCAAAGAGCCTTCTCTCTCACACCATCAACTGACTATTTCGACATCATGGTACTGGAGGAGAAACGGACTCGAAACTGACTCAAAATTGAAATCAACTGTTGACGTTTTGTGTGGCCATTCAATTGAACAAGTATATTTACACTGCAGTAAATAAAGTTAAAAATTGTAATAATTGGGCCGAATAATATCACAAACTTGACAGTATGAGGTACATAGTTTCAGTTGCTTTGTCAAGAGTACTGGTTCATAAAGTTGCCAGTTAAAACAAAGCTTGCTGTACCTCACCCCCTCCAACAGAGATCACAACATTTGACTATTATTCCTCTAATTCCAGGAAGATTCCCCCCGCCTCCCCACTTAATTTGTTCAGCTGTGTCCTTTCCTCTGATATCAGAGGAAACAATACATTAAATCAGAATGCCCATCACTATGCCCCATTACAGAACTGTCCAACACAACCAAATGATCTCAGTCTGCTTCTCAAAGTGTTTAGGAGTTTCTTGCTCAACAGTTCTTTTGAACAAGTTCAAACAGCAAGGGTTTCACGTACCAGAGATTTGTTTTTAAATGTTTGAGCATATGGACAGGGAAGAGGCCAGCAGTTATTGCACATCACTAGTGCACCTGGAGAAGGTGGAGGGGAGCTGCCGTCATGAAGCTCTGCAGTTCTTAGGTTGTAGGTAACACCCGTGCTGTCAGGATGAAATTCCAAGATTTTGACCCAGCGACAGTGAAATGTAATCAAGTGGGTTGCGTTGTTCTAGATGGTGTTGAGCTTCTCTAATATTGCCAGCACTCCATTCATCCAGACAACAGGACAGTATTCCATCACACAAGACAATTTTATTCATTCATGGGGCATGGGCATTACTGGTTGGGCCAGCATTTATTTCCCATCCCTAGTGGCCCTTGAGGTGATGACAATGACCAGTCTTCTTGAATTTCTGCAATCCACGTGCTGTAGGTAGAGCCAGAATGCCATCAGGGAAGGAATTCCAGGATTTTGATCTAAAGACACTGAAGGGACGGTGAAATTTTTCCAATTCAGGGTGGTGAGAGTTGCTTGGAGGGCAAGTTGCAGGTGTTGATTCCATGTATCTGCTGTCCTTACCCTTCTACATGGTTGTGGTTGTGGGTATGGAAGGTGATATTAGAAGGTCTTTGGTGAATTTCCACAGTGCATCTTGTAGGTAGTACACACTGTTGCTGAGCATCAGTGATGGATGGGAGTGGATGCATGTAAATGTGGTGCCAATCAACAGGGCTCTTTGTCCTGGATGGCATCAAGCTTGAGTGTTGTTGGAGGGGCACTCATCCAGGCAAAGGACTGAGTGTTGCAAGATATTGGACAAGCTTTGAGGAGTCAGGTGTTGAGTTGCTTGCTACAGTATTCTTAGTCTCTGACCTGCTCTTGTAGCCACTGTATTTGTATGGCTGGTCCAGATCAGTGTCTGGTCAAGGTAGCCACCACCACCCACCACCTCCCTGTCCCATCCTCCACCAAAAATTTTGACATTGGGGTATTGAGTGGTGGCAACACTATTGAATTTTGCGTAATAGATGCTAGACAGGCACTGGGGAGACTGGAGTGACTCACTTACCACAGAATACATAGCTTCAAAAACAGGTCAAAAGCTTTTTTAAATGCCACATCCAATTCAGTTCCTGGTCAATGGAAACCTCAAGGATAGGGATTAGTCATAGTCATGTTGCTGAAACGTCAAGGGAGAATATTAGGTTCTCTTGGTGGGAATGATCATTTCTTGGCACTCATGTAGCACAAAGCTAGTTGCCACTTACCCGATGTTAAATAAAAACCAAAAAGAACTGTGGATACTGTGAATCAAACAAATAACAGAAATTGCTGGAAAAGCTCAGCAGGTCTGAGGAAGGGTCATGCGACCCGAAACGTTAACTGATTTCTCTTCGCCAATGCTGCTAGACCTACTGAGCTTTTCCAGCAATTTCTGTTTTTGTTACTTACTAGTTGCCGTCCAGGTCTCACTGCATATATGGGTTGCTTCCGAGTGTCACGAAATGGCGCTGAACCTTACTCACTGACAATTGCACCTTCCCATTTCTGACATTATGCCAGAGGGAATCTCATTGATAAGGCAATTGAAGATATTGCACACATTGTCAAGTGGATCCCAGTGTTGTAGCTGAACTAGAGCAATCTTCCACTATTATCTTTAGTCATCTTCCTGTATGTGGAGAAGCTTCAACAGCTTTTCAATAAATACTGTAATCACTAGGGAAACCAACACATCTAACAAGATGCAGGAAAGTTGAGAAAAGTTAGATGCCATTGTGGTAATATTCCAAAGGTAATACAAAGCAAAATATAGTCAAGACAAAGCCAAGTCGAGGATAAAGTGTCAAGTTCAAGGAAAAATTTGGACAGTAATTCCAAGGCTGCCTGCAGAATAAAATTCCAAATACAGCAGAACAGGAAGAGAGGATACAAACAGGGCAAGTGAATCACACAACCCATAGAAAATGGCCTTGGTTGCTAACTGGATTTTCTGTTGATCACTTTTGAGCTCAAACTGGTTTATAAGTGGAAGGATCCAAGTACAACCAACGGATAAGATAGTAAAGTCAATGCAAGATGATCTGCGAGGCCTTCAAAGAGCAAGATTACCTTACACGTCGAATCAACCACCAAATCTGCATCAGTAGTACGTAACCCCAATTTCTAATATTTAAAACTGAAAATGGTTATAAAAGCCAAAGATGTTGGACATAAAAGTTCTCCAAACACTCCAAGGGTAGAGAATCTAATATACTTCAAAGCCCACTGTGGCAACTAGCACAAAGACCAGCCAGTTACAGGTTATTGAACCTGCTCAGAATGCAAATTAGATTTACAGCCCTAAAAAAAGACAGTGGAGTGAAGGCATTTACTTGGCTGATGTTCCAGCATTTAAAACATGCTTGTGATGGTTGGCACTTCTGTAAATACTATTCCAACTCTCAGAATCAAGACTATCACTGTGAATTGCAAGTTTAAAAAAAGCATGCGTGTCACAAGCTTAGTGATTATCCATTTTCCTACACCATATTGAGTATTGCTGATTATACATCACAGACCATTTTAACAGCTGAAAGAAAAATTTGACTATATTGTTCAGGCTAAAGCCGAAAAGAAATACAAGCGCGTAGCAGAAAACAGATTAATATTTTGGATACTTCAAAACAATTTCCTAACTGCAAAGTATTACTCAATCTTTTCTCGGAGTCTTTTAACTGCACCTTGCATGAAAAAAGTGTTGCGGTTCTGATTCACATTTTAACGTGACAATAGGGATATTCAACAACCAAATAATTTAACTGGCACCTTATCAACCAGCACATCGTTAAACTGGCAAAAATTACTCCCCTCAAATACCACGATATCCAAGTATCTATGCCGTAAATAAAGTATAACACAGTGTTGTGCATATTCCCTGCATTATGTTTCTATTAAGAGAATGCTGCCAGGTAAAACGTTTTGAAATCCAAGCAACGATTTAACTAATTATCAAATTAGATCCAACAGAGCTTTTATCCGTAAAATGACTACTGCATGTTACCTTCAATCTTTGGGAGTCAGCCAAAGACTATCTTCATTGTCACATCAGAATAGAAACAGTTACCATGGATGTTAAATCGGTGAAAAGGATTTTTTTTTCCCCCTAGAGTGGGAGTGTTGAAAACCAGGGTGCATATTTTTAAAGTGAGAGGAGAAAGTTTTGAAAAGGACATAAAGAGCAACTTTTTGTTTAAAAAAAACCAGTGGTGTGTGTGTGTGTGGGACAAACTGCCAGAGTAAGTGGTGGATGCAGGTACAGTTACAACATTTAAAAGACATGTTGATAAATACATGAGTAGGAAACCTTTGGAGAGATATGGGCTAAACGCAGGGAGGTGGGACTAGTTTGAATTGGGAACACAGTCAGCATGGAGTAATTGGGACTGAAGGGTCTGCTTCCATGCTGTATGACTCTGACTCTATAAATGGCTAAATGGCAGATGCAACTTCTAAACGTGAAAAGCAACAGCAATCTTACCTAGTTGGTCATTGCTACAAATAAAAACTGCTTCGGATTAGATATTGGAAAGAGAGACTAACCCATTAGGCCATAAGATACAGGCACAGAATTAGGCCATTTAGCCCATTGAGTCTGTTCCACCATTCCATCATGTCTCTCAATCCCAATTTTGTGCCTCCTCCCCGAACCTTTGATTCCCGTATCAAATAACTTCAGTCTTAGACATAGTCAATGTCATGTGTTCCACAGATTTGCCACCTTCTAAATGAAAAGAATTCCACAGTTCTGAAAGAGTTGCCTTTCGGTCCTAGTCTCTCCTATTAGAAACATTTCTTCATGTCCACTCTATCCAGGCCTCTCAATAGTCTAAGTTTTAATCAGATCCTTCCTCATCCTGCTAAATTCAGAGTACAGCCCCATAGTTCTCAACTGCTCCTCAAAAGCCAAGCCCTTCATCCCCAGGGTCATTCTTGCGAACCTCCTCTGGACTCCCTCCAAGGACAGGACATCCTTCCTTAGATATGGGGCCCATTATTCCACAACAAGTCAAACAGCCTGGAGGTCAAACTCATGCAATCATACCTTACAAACATCCCAGCCACTACCATCACCACTCCAGAGCACATCCTGACAAATGGCAGGAGAGATCCACCCAGAGGCAGGGGGACAATGACATACAGTAAGGAGAGAATTATCCTGGGGAACTTCAACATCAACTCTGAACACCAATACAATATGATACTGGGTCAAGCACAGGCTAGGAAATGTCCAAATTAGCACCTACCACTTTCGCTCTGTGGACTTGTACATCCTCTTGCATATTGAATGTCAATTGGAAGCAGCATCAATGGGGGCAAGAATGTGTCCTCTGGATGGAGGACCTCTATGCCCATCACTAAGATGAACTCAGTAGCACCACTACTCTTCAAGCAGATATACCCTAAAAAAGGACAGTTCTGCAAGTCTGGGGAACAAACAAGAGGGAAAAACATTGGTGACCAATCTTCACCAACATACTGGTCACAGATGCATCTGACCCCTGCAGATGTGTATTAGGAGTGGCCACTGCACAGTCCTTAAGAGAAAAAAATTCCATCTTCAGAGGATACGCTCCAATCGACAACATTGGAATATTGCTTTCTTGTGACACGTGGCACGACTACTCTAAACAGGAGATCTCAAAATGATCTAGGAACTTAAAGCCAGATGCTCAGGTGGGACTGCGGGTCAAAGTAAATCAGGGAAGGTCAATCTGTGGTCACAATCTCATTAGCCTTGGCCTTGGCCTTGACCTTGACAATGCATGGTACAGCAGCTGAATAGCACACTCCTGGTCCTCATTTATAGGTTTGATTTTGCTGGTGATTTGTAACGAGGGGCTCAGCATATATTCACTATCAATAACCACATAAGGTCATTACAAATACAGGAGGGCATGCTGCCAGGAGAAGCACCAGGATACCTGAAAAATGACCTGGCTAACCTAGTGAAGCTACATGGGATTATTTGCATTCCAAACAGCACTGACGGCATACGCTGGGCAAAGCCAAGCAATCCTATAACAAAAAGAATCAATTCCAAGCTCTGCCATACACAGCCACAAATTCAGCTATGCAACTAAGTTAACTGGGAGACCCGGCTTCACAGCGTTGGCCTTCCTCAAATGATAGAGGAGCTAGTGAAAAAGACAAGATTGCAACACTTACAACCATCTTCAGCCAAAAGCACCAAGTGGATGAGGAGCTCAGTCTCCTCCCATATCATAGATGCCAGTCTTCAGTTAATTCAATTAACTCCACAATATCAAGAAACAGGTGAAGACACTGGATACTGCTAAGGTTATGGTGCCTTGGTAACATTCCTGTAGTACTTAAGACGTGCTCCAGAACTAGCCCAATTCCTAGCAAAACTGGTGCACGCACTTTAGCAACAGCAGCAGCATTTACTTTGTAACAAAAAATTTCCCACTTTAGTCTTGTCAACATAAAGCAGGACAAATCCAAACCAAGCTACTACCACCCTACCAGTCTGTTCTTGACCGAAGCAATGGAAGGTATTATCAACAGTTCTATCAGAAGACAATTACTCAACGAAGCCACACACTGGCACTCACTTAGAGCCTTAGCCAAGATAAAAAGATGTTTGAGGTTGTCGGAAGCTAATTATCTCAGTCACAGGATATGGCTACAAGAATGCGTCAGGATGGTGTCCTAGGCCCAACCATCTTCAGCTAGTTCAGCAATGATCTTCTTTCCATCATAAGGTGAGTGTGGGGATGCTCCGTGATGATTGCACAATATTCAACATCATCATTTGCAACTTGAGAGTGAGGCAATTCATGTCCACATACATGCAAAACCTGAACAATATCCAGACTTAGGTGTTAAATGGCAAGTAATTTACATGAGACAAGTGCCAGGCAATGACCACCTCCAAAGTGGGAAGCTAACATTCTCCCCATGACATTTAGTTGCATCACCATCCACAAATCCCCCACTAACTACCCTGGGAGCTGCCAGTGACAAGGAAATAAATTTGGTCGGAGAGAACAGCAGGTTGGAAGCTAGAAATTCTACGAAGGGTAACTTGCCTTCCACCTCCCCTAGAATGTACACTATCTACAAGACACAAGTCAGCAGTATGGTGGAATATTTCCCATTCGCCTACATGGATACAGTTCCAATACCAGAGAAGCTCAATACCATCTAGGACAAAGTGGCCTGTTTGATTGACTGGACCACTACCAACATTACCTCTCTCCACCACCAATGCAGAGTGGCAACAGTGTGCATCATCTACAAGCTCCTTCGACAGCACCATGCTAGCACGTGACCTCTAGCACCTAGAAGGATGAGCAGGTGCATGGGACATCACTTCCAACTTCCTCCCAAGCCACACATCATCCACATTTGAACAACCTCACCATTCCTATTACTGGGCTAAAATTGTCAAACTCCCTTCTTAACCATGTTGTGGGTGCAACTGCACTCCACTACTTGGATTGTGGCAGTTCAAATCAGCAGCTTACTACCACCTTCTAACAGGCAATTAGTTACAGCCAGCAACATCAAGAAAAATCAAGTTGGAAGTTAGTAACTCCAACCAATGTTATTCAAGAAAGGAGGAAGGAAAACAGGAAACATCAGACTAGAGAGTTAGCCTGACAATCATCAGGAAACTGCTGGAAACTATTTTTATTGAAGGTTTGTAATATTATTTCAAAACTTGGGTATAAAGTGAGGGAAAACAGATTTGATCTTTACGTCCTGTGAAGATCTGGCCTTTTTTTAAAAAGTGGTCAAAAAAAGTTATTCTGAACACAGATCAAAAATGCATTTACAAAGATATCAGGTGATTTCATCTCAATGACCAGTAAATCACATGGGAAGGTTGTTGCTTAGGTGTTTGCTGATACCAGTCTTTCTGGTTGAAAGGTGTGTCAGAAGCACATTCATACTCAGGTATATGGCCCATACCAACAGAGATGCTGTTAACGGTGTCCAAGAATTTAGGCTGGGGAGAAGTACTGAGAACCAAAAGGCTGCAGAGGCATCAGAAAGGAAGATATCCTACAGGGCTGTAGAAGACAGGAGTCTGAGTCCATATTAACTAACTGTGAGCCGAGTCAGTTTGTTTTAAGCATCTTGGAGCAAAACATTAAAAGAACAGGGCCCCTTAAACATCAGTCATCTATACATGGAATCACAAGAGATGATATTCACATCAGTATTTACTGTGGAGAAAGACATGGAAGCTAGAAAACTTGAGGAAATAAATAGCGATGTCTTGGAAACAGTCCACATCACAGAACAGCAGGTGCTAGTGGTCTTAAAAAGTGTAAAAGGTAGTAAGTCTCCAGGACCTGATCAAGTGTATTCAAAGACATTGCGGGAAGCTTGGGAAGAAATTGTGGAGGCCCTAGGTGAGACATTGACATCGTCTATACGTGAGGTGCCGGAAGACTGATGGGGGGCTAACGCCGTGCCTTTAAGAAAGGCTGCAAGGAGAAAGCTGGGAACTATTGACCAATGAGTCTGATGTCAATGGTGGGTAGGTTGTTCAGGGATTCAGAGAGACAGCATTTATGTGCATTTTGAGGGGCAAGGACTGATTAGGGATAGTCAGCATGACTATATCATGTGAAACTGTCTCTCAAACTTGATTTGAGTATTTTTTTTTTGAGGACACAACCAATAGATAGATGAGGGCAGAGTGGTATACGTTGCAAGGTGTTGACAAGGTTCTGCATGGTAGATAGGTTAGTAAAGTTAGATCCCACAGAATACAGGAAGAGCTCGTCAATAGGAGACAAAATTGACTTGATGGTAGGGGAGACAGTGTTGGTGGAAGGCTGTTTTTTGGACTGGAGGCCCGTGACCAGCATTGTTCCACAGGGATCAGTGCTGAGTCCACTGTCGTTTGTCATTTATATAAACAATAGAGGCATGGTAAGTTTGCAGATGACATCAAAATTGGTGATACAGTAGGCACAGGTGGTTATCAAAGAATACAAGATCTTCATCAACTGGGCCAATGGGTCGAGGGGTAGCAGATGGAGTTTAATTCAGTTAAATATGAGATGTTGCATTTTGGTATGACGAACAGGGCTGTTAATGGCAGGACCCTGGGGTCTGTTGTCAAACAGAGACCTAGGGATTCAGGTACATAGTTCCTTAAAAGTTGCATCACAGGTAGGCAGGATAGCAAAGTCATCATTTGGCACGCTTGCCACCAATGCTCAAAGCATTGAGTATATGAGTTGGGATGTCAAGTTGCAGTTGTACAGGAAGTTGGTGAGGTCACCTTTGGAGAACTGTGTACAGTTCTGGGTGCCCTGTTACAGGAAAGATATTATTAAACTGAAAAGGGTGCAGACAAGATTTACCAGGACATTGTCAGGACTGGAGGGTTGAGTTATAGTGGGAGGCTAGACAGGCTGGGAAGTTTTCATTGGAGTGTAGGAGGTTGAGAGGTGACCTTACAGAGATTTATAAAATCATGAGGGGCATAGATAAGGTGAATTACGAAGACCTTTTCCCTAGGGAGGGGAGTCCAAAACTAGAAGACATAATTTTTAAGGTGAGAAGAGAAAGACTTAAAAAGGGACCTGAGAAGCAACTTGTTCCATATGTGAACTATCTCTGTGGAAAAAGTTGCCAGATGAAATGGTAGGTGCAGGTACAGTTACAAAATTTAAAAGACATTTGGATAAATACACGAACAGGAAAAGGTCTAAAGTGACATGGGCCAAATGCAGGCAAAGAAGACAAGTTTAATTTGGACCGATGCCTTATGACTGACTAAGAAAAGGTAGCATTGAGAGAATGCACAGACTTTTGTTCAAAGGACAGTTAACAGCCATGCCAACCGAGAAAATGTTGTTACAATAAAATTTGATGCCTTTTAACAACAAGCAGCCTCTTGTGACAATTTAAAGTGACTAAACACCACAGTCAAAAGAAAAAAATTAAGGTTATGGTCAATGAAGCCAGGTCTCATTCTGGCATCTGATTTGCCCAGAATTACCATTAGCTAGGAGCACAACATTAATAAATGGGATATCAGGGTTAGATATAGGATCAGAACAAGTCAATAGCTCGTAGTAGTTGTTTTAAGGATACATCCAATAGAGAAGATTAAAAGGAATCAGGAGACAAAATTTGGACTTTTGAAAGGCATCTAGTAAGGCGCCGCACAAGGTTAACACCCAAGATAATGTCTGTGGAGTTGACGCTATTAGGTTAGCATGCATAATGATTTGTTAACACAGAGGCAGCAGAAAGCAAGGATAAATGGGGTATTTTCAAGTTGGCAGGCTGCGGAGTGCCACAATGATCACTGCTGGTGCCTCAGCTACTTACAAACTATATTAATGAACTGGATGAAGGAATAGAAAATGTATCCAAGTTCTGACAAAGACAGATGGGAATGCAAGCTGTACAGGAGAGAGAAAGGGCTGCAGAGAGACACAATTTAGTTGATGAGGGCTATAATTTATAGGAGAGAGAGGTTATTTACTTTAGTTTCAAAGAAAAGCAGAAGACCTTTAAAAAGGGGAAGAAAGGCAACTGAAAAGTTGATGTTCAGAAAGACTTGGATATGCACATACATGAAACATTTAAGAGGTACAGCAAGCAATTTAGGAAAACAAATCACATTGTGATAGTTATTGCATGGCGAGAGAGTACAAAAACAAAAGTATGATTCGATTGTGCAGGTTATAGTGAGGCTACATCTGGAATACTGTGTGCAGTTTTATTCTCTATATTTAAAAGACAAAAGATATCTGCATTCAAGGCAATACATCAATAGGTTCACTGAATTGGTCCTGGTATAACAGCATTGAAGTACACCAAGAGGCTCAGTAATTGGAGCTCTCTGGAGCTTAGAGCAATTAGAAGTAAATTTCACGGAAACAGTCTATATTGTCAAGCAGCTTGATAGGGTCGCTGCTTTAATATTGATTTCTCTAGCAGGGGAGCCTAGAACAAGGTGGCATAGTTTCAAGATATTCTGCTGTCCATTTACATTTGGGGAAAATGCTACATGTTGTTTAGGTAATGGCCTGCTTAGGGAATAGTCTCTCTGGAAAATGATTTCCTAAAGAGAATTTTCCTGTTAGTGATCATGTACCCATGCAGCCTGTTTACTCATTTAGATATTCACTATGAAACAAGTTAAATACAGCAATCAGTAAATTCCTGTACCTCGTTCTTCAAGTAGTTGTATTTAGAATATACTGACGCAGAGATCACCGTATTTGAGTAGAATTCGAATAAAATTTTGTGCACTGACCAAAATGGTTTAAACCAGTTTCAATTGTCCTCAAATTATCAATGAGTCGGACTTCTGGAACAGCCAAAGTTGTTGGGATAGAGTTTCTTGCTACAAGTCTCCAGGATTAAAACACATTGGAACAAGGAGAGTTCAGACCCAAGCAGGCTACACTTCAGAGGCATATGCCTGCACTGAATTGGGAGTTTACAACCATGGGGAGGTTGGAAGAAATTCAAGGACAACCTTACCAGAAAGCTCAAAAATCTCAACCTGCATACCAGTCTTTGAAACAGTACTCAGACAACCGGTTAATCATCTCCTTTCTTATGACAGTCAAAGGTGAGATTTAATTTGAGGGAGCAAGTCAAATGAGTATGGAAGGAAATTGGAGTTAAGGTGATCAGATCAGAGGATTGGTAACTATTCAGTGTACTTCCAATATCTTTAACTTAAGAACTGAAGATGGAAATAGCTAATCAAGTTCTTTGATCTTTGCGCAGAATTGTTTTAAACGAATAGTGAATACATAACTTCCTTCTTTTAGTAAATTCCTGGATTTTCGTATTTCCAAAAAGTAAAAATGAACATGTTACTGGTCTCTATCAAGATCATAACAATAATGGCCAATTGATTTAGGACTGAGATGGGAAGAAATTTCTTCATTTAAATATTTATGTATCTTTGGAATTTTGAGAGTTGTCAATGTATCATATTAAATATATTGAAGACCAATAAGAGATTTTTGGTCTCAGGGAATTAAGGGATATGAGCAAAAGGCAGGAAAGAAACTCAACATCAAGCGTAATACAGTAATGCTGAACCACAAAGCAAGTTAAAGAGGTCATATGACTTCTGGCCTTCCACTCCTATTTCTCAGGTTCCAAAAGCCGTTTGATACATTTTGAAAAAATTGGCAAGTTCAACACAAAAAAAACTGGTATCTTTGATGCAAAATTGCACCACTGATGGCAGACAAAAAGTCAAATGTCTAGTTGGACTTTAGGACTCCAAAATCAAATTCTAATCAGACATCACAAAATTTCAAAAGCAAAGAAACACAGCATTAAAAAGTTTCAATCTGAAAAGTCAGACTAAAATAAGATGTCTTGTCAATTTCCACAAGGGTCCTTCCCTGATTAATGCCAAGTTAATGCAGAACATTTTTAGAATCAAACTTTACTTAGCTTTGGTGAAGCTGAAGGCATAACCAGCTCTGTAATTAAGTGTCAATCCTTCAAAACTACATGCAGACTAGTTCCATTGTGTACATCCTCGACTCAACTGAAGGTAATCTAAGTGCAGAATACCTCCACCGGATTCATAACATCTCTGGCTCAAGCAGATAAACTACATTAAGATGAATCACGTGCTACTGGGATATTGTTGCTTTTCTTCTGTACTTTCCATCTTAATTTTGCCATTATACAATGCAGTAACAGCCAAATGGCCTGATGTAGATCAATAAACCCATTGTAAATAAATTACTGCGATGTAGTTAAAGTTTTAGTGTATAAGACACATTAAAAAAGTACACACTCACTGTTGGCATAAAGACCTCTATTAGTGAGCCTGGATAAATTCAGTTTCCTATAATATCAACTTAGTCTAGCAGGCAACAATTCTCAGATCACAGAGGAAAATAGCAAAAGAAGGAAACTGTACATTGGAGATCTGAAAGGAACAAAAGACTGAAAAAAAAACAAACACCTCAGGTCAACCTGCAGTTGTGGAGAGATGGCAAGATACATGTATTAAAGCTTCAGACCAACAACCCATCATCAGAACGGAGAAAGAACAGGGAACCAAGTTTGGATTGTCATATCCTAGAAAGCTGAAGTAGATCCAAAGATGTAAATGTTCTCTTTTAGTTAGGCAGATCCTTATGAGCCAGAGGGTTCAGAAATTTATAAACATAATCATCCATTCAGTCCATCAGGTCTTTGCTTGCTCAGATAAAGAGCTAACAAAGACTAATGCCACTGCCCTGTCCCATAGCACCATATTCTGTATCAAGTATTTATCTGAATATGCAATGGTCTCTACAGTGAAACCTCTCTACTTCCAGCAAAAGCTCCATCATCTGAAAGCTCAATTTCTCTACTGAAGTTCCCAATCTAGGCATCAGCTTGGAAAAATCTAACCATTTGCTTTGAAAGATCCTCATACAAGATGAAGATAAATCTTCCTGAAGAAATTTACAACATTCCCTTTGCATCCATTTCAGACCTATCTCACACTGAAATATTTAGAGATGTCAAATCTTCATCTCTCAGACTATCACCATCAACAAAGCAATTTTTGATGGAAACTGGAGAGCATAGAAACAAAGTGATAGATCCTTGGTGCCAGAAATTAAAGAAATGGTGTTTTGTGCAAGATTTCTCACGGAAATGTATAACATTACACCTTTGTGATTCAAGTGGCTTTCAGCTGGGCTCTAGTTTTAAATTATCCATTTCCACTAAATTAAACCAATTACCAGTTTTACAGATAGGATAAAACCTTCTTCACTTTTGCCTATTCTGGCTGTCACAAAGAAATTTACACAGGATTCGATCGAGCTCATCACCTGTAATTTTCTTCCACTAGGTCTAGCAGTTCATGTTTAGATAAGTTTAAGCTGCACTGAGAAGCAATGCTCTTATTCTAAGAGAGCCAGGGATCTAATAACAGTTGAAATGGTCTGAATTACTAGAGTTCTTCTCTGGTAATTCAAACTAGTTTTTCTAAACCAATTCTGTTTGAGTATACATCCCAAACAAACAAACAAACCAAGTGAATTAGGCACATTCACCAAAGTGACATAGGGGTTTACAGCATGAAAACAGACCGTTCGGACCAACAAGTCCACGCTGCCCAGTTTTCACAATTAAACTAGTCCCATTTGCCTGTGCCTGGGACATATCCCGCCATACCTACCATATCCATGTACCTGACTAACTGTTTCTTAAATGACAAAATTGTACTCGCTTCCACCACTACCTCTGGCAGTCTGTTCCAGACAATTACCCCTCTCTACCCTTCTGTATCTCACCCCTCAGCTTAAACCTATGCCCTTTAGGTTTAGTCTCTCCCACCATGGGGAAGGCTGTTGGCTATCTACCTCACCAATGCCTCATACGATTTTATAAACATCTATGTCACCCTCACAATCACCTACGCTGCAGGAAAAAAAAAAGCAAAAGCCAACCAAGCTTCTCCTTCTAACATAAGCCTTCCAGTCCAGGTAGCATCCTAGTAAAGTAGAAACAGTGCAGAAAATATTGAATAATATCCTTTCTATAGTAGGGCGAGCAGAATTGCATGCAGTGTGCCAAACGTGGCTTTACAAACATCTTGTACAGCTGCAACAAAACATCCCAACTCCAGTACTCAACGCTATGTCCAATGAAAGCAAGTATGCCAAAAGCCTCCTTCGCCACCTGTCTAACTCTAACTCTAACTCCCCTTTCATGGGCCTATGAACCTGCACCCCTAGATCTTTGTTCTATAACACTCCCCAAGCCCTACCATTGACTATGCAAGTCCTACCTTGGTTTAACCCACCAAAATGCAACACCTTGCATTTATCTAAATTAGCCTCCATCTGCCACTCCTCAACCCACTAGCCCAGTTGATCAAGATCTCACTGTATTCCCAGATTACATTCTTCACTGTCCACTATATCACCAATCTTGGTGTCACCTGCAAACTTACTAACTATACCTCCTAAATTCTCATCCAAATCATTTATATAAATGACAAACAACAGCGGACTTGGCACTGATCCCTGTACGGCACACTGTACTGGTGCCAGGTCTCCAGTTTGAAAAAACAACCCTCTACCACTACCGTGAAACCGCAGAGACCCTTCCGAGGAGGGGTCACCAGACCAGAGATGAAAACTGATTTTTTTCTTCACAGATGCTGCCAGACCTGCTGAGCTTTTCCAGCAACTTTGTTTTTGTTGCCTCTACCACTATCCTCTGTCTTCTACCATGAAGCCAATTGTGTCCAATTGGCGATCTCTCCCTGGATCCCATGTGATTTAACCTGACTAAAATAATCCAAAGCAGTGCCTTGTCAAAGACCTTGCCCTAGGGTAATGTCTACCGCACTGCCCATATCTACTTTATTGATCACACCTTCAAAAAACTAAAATTCGAGTGACAGGATTTCCCACACACAAAGCCATTCTGACTATCCCAATTGAGTCCTTTACCTCCCTAAATGTCTGAATAATTACAATGTTATTTGCTGTTGCCCAGTTCGCCTAGACTTTTCTAATTTGTAATTTAGTGAATGGAGACTCCAACTTGATAAAAACTTTACAAATTGTATGTAATGTAAATCAGTGCAGGGATATAAGAAAAATACATATTTAACATGGAAAAGGCTGCCTCATGAGGTATCTCAGTTCAGATTTAATTAAACCTGATGTTCACCTGAACTAATCCACTAGTACTTCCTGTATTCTACTATGATGACATATCACTAATCAACTCTTGCTTTGCAATGTCTTTCATCGTTAATATTCCTAAAATATATTCGGCAGCAAGCAAATCATACCATCTCTCAAACATAAAACTTGTATGAAATGAATAGTATCTCACATGGAATCAAATTTAGCTTAATAATTTAATGGATTTGGATACATGGTCACTGGCAGCTATAAACATGTTTGTTTCAATATTATTGCTTTGAATGGCACAAATAAAAAGGCGTGCAAGTAGAAGTTTCTAATAGTTTTAAATCTGTTTGCTATTCTAATCATGGTGTAATTGCGTTATGGAAAGCACCACCCTATAAACACTTACCATTCCTTATGATTAACAGAAAAGTCCAGCACCAAGGCACAGAAAACTGAAGGTGCCAAGTTCAATTCAGTTCATGTTGCACAAACCAAAAAAGATTTTTTAAAATCAACCTGTTAGGAAACATTTCAGAGCAGATAGGACTTTGATCTGGGCCTCCTGGATCAGACATAGGGATATTACCACTGCGCACAAGAGCCCCTCACTAGCAAATAAGGTTACAGCTAAACAAACTGATCACAGTTGGAAATGGCAAAATCCTTAGTTCCTGCTCATGTCTGCAACCAGAATGCATGTCAATGGGATAAAAGTCAAAACCAACTGCAGGGGCGATCACCTTTTAGTCAAATAGCTCAGCACACACACTTTTTGATTACAAGAATAACTACCACTTGAAAGGTGCATCTGAAATACTTCCCCAAAACATCATTCTGATGCTCTTTCATACCTCTAACTGGCTACAGTCTAATACCTTACCATATAATCAGGTGAACACTCGCACTGCACACCCGCTTTGGCAACACATTTAAAATGCTTTGTACTTTTTCTTAAAAGCACAGAATGTGCTTTTGCTGGCAACACCAATAAGTGTTGCCCACTGTAAACTACCCTTGACCCATCTAGAGAGAGACTGGAGGGTATTTCAGAGTGCAGTTATGAGTCAATCACATTGCTGTGGGTCTGAAATCACATGTAGGCCAGACTAGGCAAACAGATTTCCTCACTCTGCAAGAATATGGGCTTCTGCAACAAAGTATAGTTATCATAGTCATCATGAATGAGGCTAGACTTCAATCCCAGATTTTAAAATCAATTTTAACCCTAAAAGCTGGCTGGGGGGATTTGAACCTTTGTTCCCATATCATCTTGGGTTTCTAGATATCTAGTTCAGTAACATTACCATTTTACCACAACCTCTCCTTAACATTTGAAGAGACTTGGTGATATAATAACTGATGCAAATCATACAGCCCAATTGTCGCCAAGTTTGCAAATAAAATTTGTACTTGAACTCAAGCACTGGACACAAGCTCCTGAATAAAAATGGTTTCCTTCTGCCATCAGATCATCAACCCTAAAGTTGATTCTCCAGTCTCTCAGATGCAGCCTGGCCTGAACATTACCACTATTTTCTGTTTATTTTAAATTTCATCTGCTTACTTTGCCTTCTGATGTCCTTCATAGTTATATCGGCTCACAGTCTATAAAACAAACTGCAGTCTACTCCAGAGATAGTAGGAACTGCAGATGCTGGAGAATCTGAGATAACAAGGTGTAGAGCTGGATGAACACAGCAGGCCAAGCAGCATCAGAGGAGCAGGAAGGCTGACGTTTCAAGCCTAGACCC
>JAHRHZ010000288.1:12287622-12311556 GCA_024137785.1 Ginglymostoma cirratum
GGGTCTAGGCTTGAAACGTCAGCCTTCCTGCTCCTCTGATGCTGCTTGGCCTGCTGTGTTCATCCAGCTCTACACCTTGTTATCTGCAGTCTACTTCACTGGACCCTCACATCTCCACAACTATATCATTTATAGTTAGTACAATAATTAACCCGGTGGTAGCAATGGTTGTGCTGAAGCATCTTGCACATATCTTGTAACAGCTGAAGGTGTAACAACTTAATGTTTAGTACACTGCTCCCAACTGCGAGATAGGGCACATTCTCAACTATGATACAGCAGCCAGTAGGAAACATTGCACTATTGTTTCTGGCTACCATTGGGGTGGCATTCAAAGTTAACAGTGTCATTTCTCTATTCAAAGATAGAACAACAGTGCACTCTCTTCAAATGAACCACAGATAGTTCGGCTGCAATTAGATGAGCTAACCCAATTTGTTATCCAACACCATATATGCCTTCCACATCGGACCATCTGACAATTTAAACAGTTGTCGGTTCTGATTCAAAGCTTAAACAAAGATACTTGCACCCCAGAAGAGCCACCTTCAGGTTTTTGCAACACCAATGTTAAAAAGCAAATAATTCTTGACACTTTTAACATTAATGTGTTCAGACATGTAGACCAGATGAAACTTGAACCCAGACCGCCTCCCTCAAAAAGTAGAGGCACTACATCACAAGGTCCCAAAATTTTCTAATCAACTTGTTCGGAAATGTTATTACTACACACCTCTGGGGCAGTGGGACTTGAATCCACACCTCCTGGCTCAAATATTTATCATTGTGTTGCAAGTAGAAACCAGCTCCTTCACTTTGAATACGCAAGCATGCATTTTAACACCAGGAAATAAAAGGGTCCAAGAGAACTTACTTTGAACTAATTAAATGACTCAATTTTTTTTTAAATATAGCATTCAGAAAATAATGTATTGCTTAAGTTTTAAAAGTCATCTCAAAAGATAACTTTAAGGCATATGATTTCAGTATCCTTGTGGCTCTTGCAGAACGAACTAACTGAAATAACACTTTAGTATTTTGCCATAAACTATGGAAGTGAATGACCCTAGGTCAGAGTGCCAACCGATAAGAATTAAATTGAAAACAAAACTGCACACAACTGAGGTTGAATGAGACTGCAGCAAAGGGTGGTTTCGGAAAAACCACAAAAGTAATATTGTTACAACGGACTGCATGGGCCAAAGAGAGAGGACGGAGAACTTCACATCTCATGGCATTTTAAATTGGAAGTTTTTATGTAATTAAGTGAAAAATTCAGTTTCTAGCATACATCCATTGCTTTTAGTCTAATCTTAACTCAAAAGACTACTTCAGGCACAAATACACTTGTCCATCTGCCTGCAAATAAGGCAAGGACTTAGAATCCAATTTCAACCAGAAATTGGCTGTCATATCACTCGTTACTGATTTCATAAAACCAGCATCACAATTGTATCTGCTAGACAAAAATGCCTAATATTTGGCTTTTCACGTTAACTAAAACATCTCAAGTTTCGGGTTGGCCAAATAACTTATAATTTAGTTTTTAAAAACCAGGCCAAAAATGTATGGAGAAATGGCAAATGGAGTTTAATCTGGTTGAGTGTGAGATGCTGCACTTTGGGGGAAATCAAATGTTAAGGAAAAGTATACAGTTAATGGCAGGACACTGAATAGCATTGATGTACAGAGGGATCTTGAGAGTTCAAGTCCAAAGCCCCCTGAAAGTGGCCACACAAGCAGATAGAGTGGTAAAGGTGGCATATGGCATGCTTGCTTTTATTGGCCTGGGAACTGAGTACAAGGGTCAGAACGTCATATTGCAGCTTTGTAAGGCTTTGGTTGTGCCACACAGTGTTGCGTTCAATTCTGGTCACTTCATTACAGGAAGGACGTGGAGGCTTTGAAGAGGATGCAGAAGAGTTTTACCAGGATCCTGCCTGGATTAAAGGGTATGAGCAATAAAACAAAAGGCTAGTGGAACATGGGTTGTTTTCACTAGCCGCAGAGGCCAAGGGGAGACTTGATAGATGTCTATAAAATTATGAGATGCATATAGGGTTGATGGTCAGAATCTTTCCCCACCCCCTAGAGTTGAAATGTCTAATACTAGATGGCGTGCATTCAAGGTGAGCAGGGGCCAATTCAAAGGCAATGTGAGGGCAAGTCTTTTTTTAAAAAACATACAAGTGGTAAGAGACTGGAACCCGCTGCTGGGGTGGTGCAGGAGAGATATAATAGGGGCATTTAAGGGACTTTTAGATAAGCACATGATCATGCAAGGAATGGAGAAATATGGACCAAAGGTAGACAGAAGGGATTAATTTAATTTGGCATCATGTTCAGCACAACATTATGGGCCGAAGGGTCTGTTCTGGTGCTGTATAGTTCTGTGTTCTAATGAGACAAACATTCACATGAAAGAAGGAAATTATAATCTTGAAAACATGAAGCGTTTATAAAATCATGAGGGACGTGGGTACAGTGAATAGCTAAATGTGTTCTTCCCAAAGTAAGGGAGTCCAAAACTAGACGGCACAGGTTTAAGATGAGACAGGAAAGACATAAAAGGGACCTAAAGGGGCAACTTTTTCATGCAGAGAGCGGTGCACATCTGGAATGAACTGCTAGAGTAAGTGGAGGAGGCTGATACAATTATAATATTTGGAAGGCATCTGGATGGGTATATGAATAAGTGCTTAGAGGGATAGGAGACTAGATTAATATCAGAAAGCTGGTCAACATGGGTAAGTTGGACCAAAGGGTCTGTGTTGGTGCTGTACATCTCTAATTCATGTTGAGTTGCATGGTTAGGAAACCTTCAAATCTCAGCATAGTTAAAATAACTGAATAAATATAGTCAACTTGGGCACTAAAACTGCTAATTTTATCTGAACATTTTTAATCCAATTTTTCACTGCACTATGGCCAAGGCACTTGGGTATTCTTAAAAACAGCAGGAATAGTTGTGCTAAGAACTGGGTACTAGTTAAGTGGCACAAACATCAGGTTGGTACATAAAAGCTGCCAAAGTAGCAGCAATAGGTCAAATGACCGGTGCACCATGATGTCCAAGTTTTTCTTGCTGTGTCTGAAAACCAATGAAACCTGTCCTAGTTTCTGCAATGAGTGCACCAAAATGATAGTTATCTTCAAACAACTATAATCTTCAACATGAGCACAGAAAAAGACAGGTAGTGGTATGTTAACTAACTGTTTAATAATCATCAAGGCTTCTCTGCACTCAAAAACCTGCACATGACAAGTACAGAATTAAACTTTTGTAAACAGCAATCTTGCATCTGTCAATATTAATTCTGTGTCAGCATGACCGTATTAGCCATGTTTACTTTCGATAAATTAATGTAACATAGGAAGCTGACAATGAGTAACTATCAGAAGCTACTGGAACAAAATTTTTGCTCCAGCGACAATGCTTCTTCCAAATGACAACCGTGAATTTTAGCAGCTTTCAACCAGAAGGTTCTTACAAGGGTAGTGGGAATTCCCAGTCAGACAGGCTCGCCGAGGAGCAAAATGATCAGTGTAGCCGAAACATTCATTGAAAAGAAGAGGCATTTTGAAATTTAAAAATTAATTTGAAGTACAAGTCCTTATAATCTTGCATAGGACGCTCGCATCACAAGATATTTGAATTCTTGATTTATTAAGTGTAAGGTTGATCAATGGTTGTTGAACAATACACCATTCCTATGCACGAGAAACCGTGCTGAACAGTTCAACTTCCACTTCAAGTAAAATCCAAATGTCTAGTCATGCAGTCATGCTACATAAGGCTGCAGCAGTGCACACCCTCTCTGGAGGAGACAGTAAAGAAACTGCATGAATTTTTGTTCAAGTAATTCAGACCTATGGTTGTCAATCTATTTCATTCTATGCATCTGCAGATATCTCTCAGGTAAACAGTCCTTGCACATTATAGTCTGCTAACAGTTAAGATCATTTTATCTGGATTGATGTAACTTTTCCAACTGGATTTCAGTAAAACAAAACTTGTTCCACTCCACTTTCATTCCAAATAATCTCAGCTGATTAGAGATTTTAACTAGGTGGCTGCAGACAAGGACATAGCCCTGATTTGCCATTTCAAAATGGTAGAAATGCTTCATGCATGCTAGCACACTCGACTATGCATGCTTTTCGCCACACAACCGCTGCGACGTTTTAGAAAGAAGGATACGAGCAATTTGTTGAAAGAAAAGTGAGGATGTTGACCCTATAAAATAATAAGTCGAGTGCAGCAAGCTAAGCATAGGCAAGGTTATCTCATCTGCTTGGATTCCAGATTCACAATAAATACGCTAATTGAAAATCATTGAATACAATGAGTTTTCTGCAAAGCTTCTAAGGTACCATGAAATCAAGCAAATTAAAATGTCATTTGGAAACGAAACATCTTGTCCCCACCTGTTGCCTGCCACTTTAACGCACCACCCTGTTCCCTGACTAACATCTGTCTCTGGCTTGCTGCAGTGCTCCAGCGAAGCTCAACCCAAGCTGGAAGAACACCACCTCATTTTCCGCTTGGGAACCCTGCATCCCTCCGGACTCGATATAGAGTTCAATAATTTTAGGGCCTAAACTCTCCCATGTCCTCGTCCCAGACGCAACACACCAGGTCTTGTTACCACAGTCTGCCATTACACATCCCCTGTTGTTAGTCACTAACAGTCCCTATGAACAATTATTCACCCTCCCAGCCAGATCATTTTCAACTCCTTTGTCCGTCCAACTGTTCTTCTCTTTCTTTAGGATCTATCCTGTTGTTTACTCCCTACCCCACCCACCCTCCCTATTTTCTGCACATAACCTGATGTTTATCCCTGTCACCATCAGTTCTGAGGAAGGGTCACCGGACCAGAAACGTTAACTCTTTTTTTCTTCACAGATGCTGCCAGACTGCGAGCTTTTCTACCAACTTCTGTTTTTGAGCTTGTCACCTGTCTTTGATGACAAAATCTTTCACCCAAACACAAGTGCTTTCAAGCAAATGCACAGAAGAGTAATCAAAGTTAGACGACTCAGAGATAGTAGAAACTGCCAATGCTGGAGTCAGAGATAACAAGGTGTGCAGCTGGAGGAACACAGCAGGCCAAGCAGCATCAGAGCAGGAAAGCTGACGTTTCGGGTATGGACCCGAAACGTCAGCTTTCCTGCTCCTCCAAAGTTAGATGGCGGTTGTGTGATAACAATTCAGCAAGAATCAGTTGACAAAGAGAAGTGCCAAATGTTTGACCAATTCAAATGACCATTTCAACAATTTCTTCATTAAATGCTCCCTAGGTTTTACTGGGTTTTTAACTGGCATGACAGGCTCAATGAACCTTTCTTTCAAGTTAAAACATAATATTTATACAAACAGGACACTGGTCTGCACAACTGATTAGAGATGATGTGCTGCAAAACAATGCAATTACCGATTCTTGGTATTGTTTGCCGTCATCGTGCAATGTGAAAGATCAGTCTCAAATTAACTGGAATTTTGAAGCATTTCTCAATTTGGCATGAACTTCAACATTTCCCCAAAATAATAAGTGAATTTCAAATTTTACCATTATTTGAAATCTACCGGTAGATCACTTACTTTTCAACCGTGACCTTTTCTACCAAGTTAAAAGAGGATTTGCACAACGGACGTGATCATACATTTGAGGTCAGAAGTCACGACACCAGGTTATAGTCCAACAGGTTGATTCAAAATCACAAGCTTTCGGAGCGCAGCTTTGTGAGGTGCAGCACTGCTTCTTCGTCACTTCACCTGACAAAGGAGTAGCACTGCGAAAGCTTGTGATTTCGAATAAACCTGGAGTATAACCTGGTGTCATGTGACTTCTGACTTTGTCCACTCCAGTCCAACACCTGCACCCCTACATACATTTGTGATAGTTTAAAGCACGGAGTGACATGTAATCAGGAAAGCTAACAGAATGCATTGGGGAAATGAATATAAAGTGGAAGATTATGCTCAAGTTGAACAGGACACAGATGAGACCCCTTTCCACTACGCCTGACCCACTCACTTCAACTGGGGTGGGAAGAAAAGGTGTGGTGCAGAAGAGACTGCTAACTTGTTTTCAGCTATTTATTAGTTATTAGCAAGGACTAAACATAGGAGAAACATTACGCAACTTCAAGTGGGAATTTTGCAAACATCATTTGATTATTGTTTGCCAGAGTTTTCAGGGTGAGCAACAGGAGTGTTGGAATTGTTTTAGTTGTACAATTTGCCAAGTTGTCTTAGGCAGACAATGTCCTTGTTTGTGGCAGAGAGAGACGGAGACAAAAAGAAAACAACAGAACAGAATTGCCAACATGCCTCATTAGAACTGGAGATTAGTATTTCATACAAATCATGGGCTTGTTGTGGCTGGCGATTTAGTCACTAATATATTGATGCAAATGATGTTAGTAAATCAGTGGAAGTACCCTAGTCTCAATTCACATTTGAAAGTTCCTACCGTTTGAAAGTTGATTGCAGAAAACTACCCTTCTTAGACTCAACTTGAATTTAGATTTTGCAGCAAACTCAGATGTTCTGCAAAGAAATTTTTTTCTTAAATTAGTGTTAACATATAGTGAACCACAGGTGAGATTTAGTTGTGCAACATGCAACTGTATTGTGAATGATCACTTCGGATTTAAGTTTGTATACCAAAAAGCACAGTTTGATGGGAAGGCCAATTTTGTTGGGAAACTAGGATTAAAAACAAGGCTGGAAAGTACAACTGTCCTGCTTCAAAAGATGGAAAACATCTCAATTTATTTCTCCATCTCCAATACTTGGCCAAATTGTCAGCAGAATAATTGACTTAACTGTGAAGTATTACTGTTTACCTGACAATAATAAATTCCCCCTTTGTGAATCCTTAGCATTACATTTGCAGGTGGGCAAGCCCTGATATTTACAGATAGAACATCTATATTCCCTTTGTGCCAAAATGGATGCAATTGAACTTTAGGCTGCAAAGAGATGAATCCACTATCTCTAGTATGAGCATTCAAATGTGAACTGAGAGACTGCCATCTTATATACTATATACATACTGAAAATATTAAGATTCTTGAAAACACACAGCACATCTTTAGCCAAGATACAACATTTTGCTTCACATGATATTTGACGTTAACCTCATGTACTGTGCTTTGTTTAGTCCAAGAGATTAAAAAACCACAATTAAAAGATAATAATGGTCATTTGTAAATTGCACTGATGCCTTTTTAGATCTATGATGTCCAAAAATGTATTTTGTTTCCAAATACCATTTTTCTTTCTCACAATGTTTCCCTACCAGTGGTGCCAAGTGTGCCTTCATTAAACTAATTCTGTGCAAATGGTAAGTTAGATAAATAAACAAATTCCACAACCAGTACGCAAATGGAATACAATTTGTTAATGGGTTGTGGGCATTAGTTGGCCAAGCCAGCATCAGTTGCCCATCCTTAATTGGTAAGTTGCCTTCTTGAATGGCTGCAGTACATGGGTATAAGGATACCTATACTGCTGTTGAGAAGGGTGTTACAGGATTTCACCCAGTTAAGGATGGGAGGCAACAGCCTAGTGGTATTAATCGCTGGACTGTTGATCCAGAGACCCAGATAATGTTCTGGGGACCCAGGTTCGAATGCCACCATGGCATATGGTGTAATTTGAATTCAATAAACATCTGGAATTACAGCCTAATGATGACTGTGAATTTATTGTCAATTGTCAGAAAAAACCCATCTAGTTCACTAATGCCCTTTAGGGAAGGAAACGGCCATGCTTAGCTGGTCTGGCCTACATGTGACTCCAGACCCACAGCAATGTGGTTCACTCTTAATTGCCCTCCAGTCAATAAATTGGCCCAACCAGTAATGCCCAGATCCTATGGAGAGAGAGAAACAGACAGACAGAAAGGGGTGTGGCAGGAATGCAGAGCTTAGAAGTGATCCCTGGATGGTGGAGATCGCTTAGCTATGTATATCGCATTCTGCTTGTGATCTTTTGGCATACAAGTAGTCCAGTGTTATAACTTCACTGTTCATTCAGAATTCTCTCTTTCAGATCATTTATCTCCTCAAATGAGGCTGGCAAAAAAAAAAAGCAGCTTTAAAACAATCATAATTGTTTTGTCATTGTATCGTATAGCTCACAGCTACAAAATATTCACAATGGAACTCTTGGCAGCAAAAGGGAATGAAATACCAATGGATTAGAAACTTGGTTAAACGTGCTCAAACCACTCCCCTTATTTGTTGCACTTCTCCCTACTTCGGATGGGTTTCATTTTGTAGGGATTCAGCCAGGAACGGAAAATATCACGACAAAGAGAACATGAAAAATAGAAAAGAGAACACAGCTCTCGCTAGTTTTATGACAATGAAAGCAAGATGCGATTGGATATGCAAACAAGCATGGAATCAATGGTTTTTCCAAACCCATTGTACACAAAAGTGGAGATATTTTAGTATCTACAAAAATACTTAGTAATTTGAGATTTTTGTATACAAACCTGGTGCAGTTTAAGGCACACATTTTTCTATTTTTGTCCAATTACTAGAATGAAGAATGGAATTCTGTTCACCATTCCTGCTCCATGATCCTTAATTAGCCATAGGGACAAGACTCGATTTGCCAAAGGCAAACCTACCACAGTCCCATCATCCATTAGTCTAGCTTTTGCAACCCAGGAAAGAAAAACTGAAGATGCTTTATGATGTCATTTCATTATTGTGGCATCATACTATAGAAGTGTAATTTCCACTTCATGTCTTTATACAACTTTACAGCAGACTCCCAGCAACTAAATCCGTCTTAAAAATTCCTCCTTACAAAGAATAAAAGTTACTTTGACGAAGGATGAGAAACATGAAACCTGATGATGCCAGACTAGAAGTGGAAGTCATTTGTAGGGTGGAGCCTGCCAGGGTTAAGTGGTAGAGCCTGAAGATGAGTAAATATTCTGGAGTTTGCTCAATTACCTCTGAAATTCAAGAAAAATTTCACTCAAGTGATGAATGTGAGAATTTTAAACCTAAGCTGCTGCTTGATCAGGAACCAATGCAGGTCCAGCAGAGGAGTGACAGAAGAAAGGAAATACGCGTTGGAAATTACTGGTCATCCAAAACACTGCCAAAAGGGAAGGATTTGGGAGATCATTTAGGAATGTATTCAAATAGTTGAATTTAGAGTTAACAAGAGCACAATGAAGGCTACAGCAGATAAGCGGAGACAGGGAATGTAAGGAAATTGAAACAACTACATTGACGCTGTGAGTAAGATAGGAGCTTGAGATAAAAATGTAACTAACACTGAACAAACCAGTTTAAGCTCAGACTGTTGACAGGAGGGAAGGAGTTAATAGGTAGGAAACAGCATTTAGTGCAGGGTCCAAAAATAAAGTTTCATAGTCTTACTAATATTTAACTGGAAGAAATTTCTGCCTATCTAGAAATGGATGTCAGATAAGCAAGCAAAATGATGGAATTATTTAGACAGGAAGCAGAACTAAGTGTAATCAGGAACAAAAATAAAATTGCTGGAAAAACTCATCAGGTCTGGCAGCATCTGTGATGGGAAAAAACAGAGTTAACGTTTCGGGTCTGGCGAGGAAGGGTCATCGGACCCAAAACGTTAACTGTTTTTTTCGTTCGCAGATGCTGCCAGACCTGATGAATTTTTCCAGCAATTTTATTTTTGATCCTGATTTACAGCATCCGCAGTTCTTTCGGTTTTTATTAAGTGTAATCAGTACCCTTGAAAATTAATGCTGCTCCTTTGGAAGCTGTCACCAAGAGATCACACAAATTTGAGAAGTAAGAGGTGGCCAGATAGATCCCATGGACTACAAGATACAGTAGGTGCATGAGCAGAAGACTTCACACATGATTTTCTAGTTATATGAGCAGATTGATAAAGGAAGGAACCAAGTGTTAGCAGTCCACCCAGCTGAATAATAGTAGTGGAAAGACATTGGGAGAAGTACAGATTTGCCAACTTTACCTGGAAATGTTGGCAAAGTTCACTTCTGTCACAGTCACATAGAATATTACATTTTAAAACTTGGGTCACAGTTCCACATTACAAGGAGGGTGGTAGAAATACAGGGAATTACAAACCAGTGAGTCTGACATCAGCGCTAAGGAAGCTATTAGAGAGAGAAAGTACCGAAGCAGAAAATTAATCTCCATTTAGAGAGGCAAGTTTTGATCAGGGATAGTCAACATGGCTTTGTCAAAGGGAAGTCATGCTTAACAAAGTTACAGAACTCTTTCAAGGAGATGACCAAGTGTTTGGATGAGGGTAGGGCAGTTGATGTAGTTTATATGGATTTCAGAAAGGCCTTTGGCAAGGTCCAACATGAAGATGGAGAAAAAAGGCAAAAAGCTCCTGGGATACAGGGTAATTCGGCAAGTTAGATCTGAACTTGGTTTAGGTGAAAGGAATCAGACACTGGTGGTAGGAGGCAGTTTGCGTGACTGGAATCTGACAAGTGTTGGGTCGCTTTCTGTTTGCGATCTTCACAAATGCTCCATGACGCAGGTGGGAATGTGGGAGTGGGGAGGAGATGAGAAGCAAGTTTGCACATTAAGATGGGCCGGATGGTTAGAGTCATACAGCATGGAAACAGATCCTTCAGTCCAATTAATCTATGCTGACCATGTTCTCAAACTAAACTAGTCCCATTTGCCTGCATTTGGCCCATATCCCTCCAAAACTTGCCTAATCATGTACCTATCCACATGTCTTTTCGACATTGTAACTATACGCGCAGCCATCTGTTGGCAGTTCTTTCCACACACAAACCATTGTGTGAAAAAGTTGCCCCTCAAGTCCCTTTTAAATCTTTCTCCTCTCATATTAAAAGTATGCCCCCTAGTTTTGAACTCCACCACCTTAGGGAAAAGGCTTTTGCTATTCACATTCTCTCTGCCCCTCATGATTTTATAAACTTCTAATGGTCAGCCTTAAACTCCTACACTCCAGTGAAAAAAGTCCCAGCCACTCCTTACAACTCAAACCCTCTAGTCCTGGCAACATCCTGGTAAATCTTTTCTGAAACGTCTCCAATTTAATAACATCTTTTCAATAGCAGGGCAACTAAAACTGCGCACAGTACTCTAGAAGAGGCCTCACCAACATCCTACACAAAAAACATTAAACCGACATCCCAACTCAAACTCAAAAAAGGTCTGAGCAATGAAGGCCATGTATGCCAAACACCTTCTTAAGCACCCTGTCTACATGTGATACAAATTTCAAAGAATTATGTACCTGAACCCCATGGTCTCTGTTTTGCAACACTACCCAAGGCCCTACTATTAATTGTATAAGTCCTGCCCTTATTTGTTTTAGTGAAATGCAAGACCTTTTATTTATCCAAATTAAACTCCATCTGCCACTCCACAGTCCATTGACCCAACTGATCAAGATCTCTTTGCAATCCTGGATAACCTTTTCAACAGTCTACTATACCACCAATTTTGGTGTCATCTGCAAAACTATCAACCAGGCCTCCAATATTCTCATCCAAATCGCTTACATAAACGAAAGAAGTGGACCAAGTACCAATCTCCATAGAACACCGCTGGTCACAGGCCTCCAGTCCAAAGAACAACTCTCTACCACCACCACCACCTGTCTCCTAAGTTCAAGCCAATTTTATATCCAATTGTCTAGCTCTCCATCAATCCATTGTGATCTACTTTTACTAATTATTCTACCATATGGAACCTTAAAGGCTTTAGTAAAGTTCATGTCAACGTCTGTTGTTCTACCTTCAATATTAAGTTACTTACTCAGAAAACTCAAGTTTGAGAGACACTACTTTCCCTCGCACAAAACCATGCTGACTATCCCTACTCATTCCTCTCCTCTCCAAATGCACATAAATCTTATCTTTCAGAATCACCAACTTACCCACAACAAATGTCTGACTCATGTCTATAGTTCACAGGTTTCTTACAGCTTCTTTGAGGTTGGTGAGGTTACAGGAGGACATAAATAGATTGGTCAGATGGGAATTAACCCTGATAAATGTGAAAGGATGCACTTAGAAAGAAAAGTGGGACGGCATGGTGGCACAGCAATTAGCACTGCTGCCTCACAGCGCCAGGGACCTGGGTTCGATTCCACCTTTGGGCGGCTGTCTGTGTGGAGTTTGCACATTTTCTCCCTGTCTCCATGGGTTTCCTCCGGTTTCCTCCCACAGTCCAAGGATGGGCAGGCTAGGTAGATTGGCCCAACTAAATTGCCCAGTGTTCAGGATGTGTAGATTAGGTAGGTTATAGGGGGATGGGTCTGGGCAGAATGCTGAGGGTTGATGTGGACTTGTTGGGCTGAAGGGCCTGTTTCCACACTGGAGGGAATCTATGATTTGTGAAAAAACAAGGAACGGCAGTACTTAATGAATGGCAAGATACTACAAATGCTCAGATGAGCTGAGGGATCTTGGGGTGCTCACCCACAGATCCCTGAAGGCAGCAGGACAGATAAACAGGATTGTTAAAGACCTAACAAAGGACAGCCAGATGCGCAGTGGAGCCAGGGTTGCCTTGTTCGTAAGGAATGAAATTACATTGACAGCAAGAAGAGTCAGAAGGCTTAACATCCGTGGGTGGGGTTGATGAACCCAAAAAGGGTAAAAAAAAAAACACTGGTGGGAGATATGTACTAGCATCCTAGCAGTAGTCAGGATGTGGGGCAGAAAACAAATCAGGAGATAGAAAAGGCATGTAAGAAAGGCACTATTACAATAAAATCATGGGGGACTTCAAAATGTAGGGGGACTGGGAAAATCAGGTTGGCAGCCAACCTCAAAAAAGGAATTTGTGGAATGTCTGAGTTTTTTTGGAGCAGTTTGTGGTACAGCTCACCAGGAAACAGGCAATTCTGGATTGGTGATGTGTAATGAGACAGACTTGATTAGGAAAGCTGAAGGTGAGGGAACCTCGAGGGGGCCGTGACCATAACATGACAGAATTCAGCCTGCAGTTCAAAGGGAGAAGCCGGAATCAGGCACGGATTATTAAAAGCTGGGGAGGTTAGAATCATAGACGTTTACAGTGCAGAAGGATGCCATTAGACTAGTATCTGTACGAGCTCCCAAAAGAGCTACCCAGCTAGGCCCATTCTCCAGGCTCATCTCCATAACCTTCTAAATTCATCACTTTCAAAGCTCTCGTTAGAAACCTCCTAAGGAATCTGCCTCAACCACTCTCCCAGGCAGTGCATTCCAAATCCAAAACAACTAAGTAAAGAAGTTTCTCCTCATCTCACTCCTAGCTCTCTTGCTAACAATCTTAATGTGACCCTTAGCTACTAACATACCAACTGGTGGAAACAGAATATCCGTCTTTACCCTGTCAACAATATTGTTCATCATTTTCAACACCTCCATAAGGCTACCTATTAATCTTCTCAGCTCCAAGGAGAATAAGCCCAATTTCTCTAATCTTTCCTCGTATCCAAAATCCCTCATTCCTGGTATCATTCTAGTAAATCTCCAATGCACTCTTTGCACAGCTTTAATGTTGTTCCTCAAATAAGGGGCCCAGAACTAAACACAAAAGGGGGAACCTGATGAAGACGCACAAAATGAAGGGCATTGTCAGGATGACTAGAAAGCAATTGCTCCCCTTAGTCAAAGTGTCATTAACATGGGGACAATTTTAAAATGAAAAGGCAGGTGGTTTTAGAAGCGATGGGATAAAACATTATCCCCAGAGGGTGGAGGGCAGTCTGAAATGCACCGTGTGGGACGGTAGTTGAGACAGGAAACCTCAACCTTTTAAAAAAGATACTTGGCTGACTGAGTATTTGTACTCTAGTAACATTCGAGGCTATGGGTCTACTGTAGGAAATGGACAGAGTAGGTAATAGCATATTTTGGCAGTACAGAATCAAAGGGCCTCTTCTGTAATGTATGATTCCTTATTCTAACTCCTTCATCGAGACCATATGACTTCTGCAACTACTTGCTGTACCTATGATTCATATACAAAAGACTGTCTTGAATCTAAAGATCCCTTTGAAGATCAATATTGCAGATTCTTACATAAAGAACATATTATTTTTGGCATTTTTGCTTGTGAATCAAAATGAGAAAAAAGTATGTTTAATACCAAAGGCAGTGAAAAGCACTGCTTCACTTTTCTTTTAAAGAAAGAGGTCAGTTACCAAAACTCATTTTAAGTCCTTTCACGAGGGGTAAATTGGCACCAGGGTGTGTACAAAGATTTGGCCAGTGGTAAGTAGCTGATTAGTTTGTGCAATTGTGACCAGCTGTGAACGATAAAGGCCTTCTGCTTACCAAGAACTAAGAGATGGACTCTGCTGTAGCTGAAATGCTTGTGGCTATTAACAATATGCCAGAGCATTAGGGCCTACAGAAGAGGGGAGGAGGTATCTTTCTGCAATACAGCATATCTGTAGCCAATCAGTTTATGTTCTCACACCAGTTACTGCAATCTGGGCCTCCTGCAATGCCACAATGATGCCACCCGAAGGTTGCAGGAACAGCATCTCATATTTCACTTGGGAACCCTGCAGGTCAATGGTATCAATGTAGACTTCACAAGCTTCAAAATCTCCCCTCCCCCAACTGCATCCCAAAACCAGCCCAGTTCATCCCCGCCTCCCTAACCATTCCTCCCCCCTCAAGCCCCAGCCCCACCACCTATCCACTCGCCTCATCCTGCCCGTCCTCCCTGGACCGATCTATCCCCTCCCTAACTCCCCACCTACACTCACCTTTACTGGCTCCAATCCCGCCTCTTTGACCTGTCTGTCTCCTCTCCACCTACCCCCGCTTTTTATTTCAGAATCTCCTTCCTCTCCCCCATTTCTGAAGGGTCTCAACCAAAAACGTCATCTTTCCTGCTCCTCTGATGCTGCTTGGCCGGCTGTGTTCATCCAGCTCTACACCTTGTTATCTCAGATTCTCCAGCATCGGCAGTTCCTACTATTACTCCTCCATTTTTGCAGCAGCAGCAGGAGCAGTGACAGCGAGGACCAGGGGGCTGCTGGGAAGGTAAGTTAATCGTTTAAAAACTTACCTCGTGAATAAGGCACAGCGCACGCTGAGCAGGAGCAGACACGGGACGGCTGAGTAAGTGACGTAATATATTTGGGAGGTTGCTTTACCCGAAACACTACTTAGGTAGTGTCTCCCACCCATCCTCCTTCTCTAACCAAGAAAAAAAAGGGGGCTTCTGAGCGCCTATTTTGTAAGGTTACTAGTTTTTTTCTTCTTTTCTTTCAATAGTCTGTTTGGGAATTCAGAACAGTGGGAATGGATGTTAGGGCAGTTGCATGTTCCTCCTGTAGAATGTGGGAGGTAAGGGTCACCACTAGTGTCCCCACTGACTTCATCTGCGGGAAGTGCACCCAACTCCAGCTCCTCGGAAACCACAGCTGGAGCTGGATGAACTTCGGATCATTCGGGAGGCTGAGGGGGTGATTGACAGGAGTTACAGGGAGGTAGTCACACCTCAGGTACAGGAAAAAAGGTAGATGGATTACAGTCGGGGACGGAAAGGGAACAGGCAGACAGTGTGGGGATCCCCTGTGGCCGTTCCCCTCAATAACAAGTATACTGTTTTGGATACTGTTAGGGGGGGAACGATTTACCAGGGGTAAGCCATGGGGTGCAAGTCTCTGGCACAGAGTCTGTCCCTGTTGCTCAGAAGGGAAGAGGGGAGAGAAGGAGAGCATTAGTCATTGGGGACTCCATAGTTAGGGGGACAGATAGCAGATTCTGTGGGAACGAGAGAGACTCGCAGTTGGTGTGTTGCCTCCCAAGTGCCAGGGTCCGTGATGTCTCGGATCGTGTTTTCGGGATCCTTAAGTGGGAGGGGGAGCAGCCCCAAGTCGTAGGCACCAACGACATAGGTAGGAAGAGGGATGGGGATGTAAGGCAGAATTTCAAGGAGCTAGGTTGGAAGCTTAGAGCTAGAACAAACAGAGTTGTTACCCGTGTCACGTGCTAGCGAGGCGAGGAATAGGGAGAGAGAGAGAGCAGTTGAACACGTGGCTACAGGGATGGTGCAGGAGGGAAGGATTCAGATACCTGGATAATTGGGGCTCATTCTGGGGTAGGTGGAAGCTCTACAAATGGGATCGTCTACACCTGAACTAGAGGGGTACCAATATCCTGGGGATGAAATTTGCTAATGTTCTTCGGGAGGGTTTAAACTAATTCAGCGGGGGGGATAGGAACCTGAATTGTAGCTCCAGTGAACAGGAGGTTGAGAGTAGTGAGGTCATGAATAAGGTTTCAAGGTCGCAGGAGTGTACCAGAAGGCAGGAAGGTGGTTTGAAGTGTGTCTACTTCAACGCCAGGAGCATCCCGTATAAGGTGGGCGAACTTGCTGCATGGGTTGGTACCTGGGACTTTGATGTTGTGGCCATTTCGGAGACATGGATAGAGCAGGGACAGGAATGGTTGCAGGTTCTGGGGGTTTAGATGTTTCAGTAAGATCAGGGAAGGTGGTAAAAGAGGGGGAGGTGTGACATTGTTAGTCAAGGACAGTATTACAGTGGCAGAAAGGACATTTGACGAGGACTCGTCTACTGAGGTGGTATGGGCTGAGGTTAGAAACAGGAAAGGAGAGGTCACCCTGTTGGGAGTTTTCTACAAGCCTCCGAAAAGTTCCAGAGATGTAGAGGAAAAGATAGCAAAGATGATTCTAGATAGGAACGAACATAACAGGGTAGTTGTTATGGGGGACTTTAATTTTCCAAATATTGACTGGAAATGCTACAGTTCGAGTACTTTAGATGGGTCAGTTTTTGTCCAATGTATGCAGGAGGGTTTCCTGACACAGTACGTAGATAGGCCAACAAGAGGTGATACCACATTGGATTTGGTACTGGGTAATGAACCAGGCCAGGTGTTAGAATTGGAGGTAGGTGAGCACTTTGGTGATAGAGACCACAATTCGGTTACATTTACTTTAGCGATAGAAAGGGATAGGTATATACCACAGGGCAAGAGGTACAGCTGGGGGAAGGCAATTATGAGGCGATTAGGCAAGATTTAAGATGCATAGGATGGGCACAATTGAAATGTGGAGCTTGTTCAAAGAACAGCTAGTGCATGTTCTTGATAAGCACGTACCAAGTGGTTGAGCGAGGGAACCGTGGTTTACTAAAGAAGTTGAATCTCTTGTCAAGAGGAAGGAGGCTTATGTAAAGATGAGGCGTGAAGGCTCAGTTAGGGCGCTTGAGAGTTACAAGTTAGCCAGGAAGGACCTAAAGAGAGAGCTAAGAAGAGCCACGAGGGGACATGAGAAGTCTTTGGCAGGTAGGATCAAGGAAAACCCTAAAGCTTTCTATACATATGTCAGGAATAAAAGGATGACTAGAGTAAGATTAGGGCCAGTCAAGGACAGTAGTGGGAAGTTGTGCGTGGAGTCCGAAGAGATAGGACAGGCGCTAAATGAATTTTTTTTGTCAGTATTCACACATGAAAAAGACAATGTTGTCGAGGAGAATGCTGAGATACAGGCTATTAGACTAGACGGGATTGAGGTTCACAAGGAGGAGGTGATAGCAATTCTGGAAAGTGTGAAAATAGGTAAGTCCCCTGGGCCAGATGGGATTTATCCCAGCATTCTCTGGGAAGCTAGGGAGGAGACTGCAGCGCCTTTGGCTTTGATCTTTATGTCGTCATTGTCTACAGGAATAGTGCTAGAAGACTGGAGGATAGCAAATGTTGTCCCCTTGTTCAAGAAGGGGAGTATAGACAACCCTGGTCATTATAGACCAGTGAGCCTCACTTCGGTTGTGGGTAAAGTGTTGGAAAGGATTATAAGAGATAGGATTTATAATCATCTAGAAAGGAATAATTTGATTAGGGATAGTGAACACGGTTGTGTGAAGGGTAGGTCATGCCTCACAAACCTTACTGAGTTCTTTGAGAAGGTGACTAAACAGGTGGATGAGGGTAAAGCGGTTGATGTGGTGTATATGGATTTCAGTAAAGCACTTGATAAGGTTCCCCACAGTAGGCTATTGCAGAAAATATGGATGCACGGGATTGAGAGTGATTTAGCAGAAATTGGCTAGCTGGAAGAAGACAGAGGGCAGTGGTTGATAGGAAATGTTCATCCTGGAGTTCAGTTACTAGTGGTGTACCGCAACGATCTGTTTTGGGGCCACTGCTGTTTGTCATTTTTCTAAATGACCTGGATGAGGGCGTAGAAGGATGGGTTAGTAAATTTGCGGATGACACTAAAGTCGGTGGAGTTGTGGATAGTGCGGAAGCATGTTGCAGGTTACAGAGGAACATAGATAAGATACAGAGCTGGGCTGAGAGGTGGCAAATGGAGTTTAATGCGGAAAAGTGTGAGGTGATTCACTTTGGAAGGAGTAACAGGAATACAGAGTACTGGGCTAATGGGAAGATTCTTGGTAGTGTGGACGAGCAGAGAGATCTTGGTGTCCATGTGCATAGATCCCTGAAAGTTGCCACCCAGGTTAATAGGGTTGTTAGAAAGGCGTACGGTGTGTTAGGTTTTATTGGTAGAGGGATTGAGTTTCCGAGCCATGAGGTCATGTTGCAGCTGTACAAAATTCTGGTGCGGCTGCACTTGGAGTATTGTGTACAGTTCTGGTCGCCGCATTATAGGAAGGATGTGGAAGCATTGGAAAGGGTGCAGAGGACATTTACCAGGATGTTGCCTGGTATGGAGGGAAGGTCTTATGAGGAAAGGCTGCGAGACTTGAGGCTGTTTTTGTTAGAGCGAAGAAGGTTAAAAGGTGACTTAATAGAGACATACAAGATGATCAGAGGATTAGATAGGGTGGACAGTGAGAGCCTTTTTCCTTGGATGGTGATGGCTAGCACAAGGGGACATAGCTTTAAACTGAGGGGTGATAAATATAGGACAGATGTCAGAGGTAGGTTCTTTACTCAGAGTATTAAGGGCATGCAACAGTAGTAGACTTGCCAACTTTAAGGGCATTTAAATGGTCATTGGATAAACATATGGATGATAATGGAATAGTGTAGGTTAGATGGGCTTCAGATTGGTTTCACAGGTCGGCGCAACATGGGTCAAAGACATCTATAATTTGTGAACTTGTTGCTCTGTGCTTCCTGCAAGGAAGTGAAAAGTACCTGTGGGAAGACAGACTAAAGAGTAGCAAGTCCTGACAAGGAAGCAAAGGGGATCATCTCAGCCAACACTGTGGACAGAGGCCACTGAACTACCTTCCCGGTTTTTCTATCCACTCATTAACATCAATTTTTTGCCTGCGTGTGTCAGGGAGTGTTTTATGAAGGGAATTGCATTTTAGATACTAGCTGTGCAAGCAACTTCGAATTGCTGACCTGTAGCAATAACCAATTTGCTTGCAGGGTTAGTACCTCTCAAGTACAGAAACCTGGTCTATGCTTTGTAACCTAATTAGATAGGTAAATTGGGGAATCTTTGTATACTTTAACAAAATCATGTTCTGCATTTGATCTTTCCTATCCATTGAACTTTGCATTTCTGCACATTATAATTTGGTTCAGATTCTTATCCAGTTAACCAGTCTGAATTAAATTTTATACTCTTTGCTTTTATTCACAACTTAGCTTACCAGCTAAGTTTGCATCAGAAGAAAATTTGTTACTTAATACTTGGTCCCCTCGTTCAAGTTTATATTCTAAACAGATGAGTTCAAACAACAAATCTTGTTGTATGACACTAGCCAACCGATAAATGTTGTTCATTCCTGTTTTCTGCCTGTTAACCAATCCTTAGTAGATACAGGAATCTTAATCTTGTGCAATTACCTCTTGTGCAGCACCAAGGGGATACCTAAACATACTCAGGATTTAGTGAAACTACAAACAAATTTCATTTTTAGCAAATTCAGGATGCTGCAAAATTGAAATGGTCACTTCAGCAATAAAATTGTACAACATGTACTTTCTTGACAAAGCAAAAATGAACAAAAGCATACAGTTATTTTAATCAATGTTTAATCAATTTAATCGACCCTGTTCAGAGTTTGCGACATTGGGTGGGTGAAACTTGAACCTGGACCTTCCGGCCCAGAGATGCAGATGCTATCAATCTGTGTTATGCATGTATGTATATTTCCACTTGCAGTGACTAAGGTCACTGACCAGACATTGTATTTATAAGGTTCAATATATTTTAGCCCCATTCATTCAAGGGACGAGGGCATCACCGTCAAGGCCAGCATTTAGAGCCCTTCCCAACTGCCCAGAGGGCAGTTAAGAATCAACCACTTTGCTGCAGGTCTGGAGCCACACGTAGGCCAGACCAGGCAAGGATGGTGGTTCTTCTCCCGAAAGGATATTAGTGAGCCAGATGGGTTTTGCCCCCCGCCCCAGACAATTAACTCTCATTTCCACATTTATTTTATTAAATTCAAATTCCACCATCTGCCATGACTGAAATTGAACCTGGGTCCCCAGAACATTACCTGGTTGTCTGGATTAACAGTCCAGCAGTAATGCCACTAGGCCATTGCCTCCCCTTAACATGGTATAGCAATTGAAGGAAAGGTTAAGAACATAAACAAAAGTACATGTAAACATAAAATCACAGATTATGTAGTTCCTTAGGACATGGGGACAGACAAAGAGATGAGGAGGAGGAGAGAGGGACTTAAAACACCAGTCTTCTCTTTGTAATGAGTGCACAGCCCAGTGGTGCAGTAGGAAGTTGGTGATTTTATCTGTGCCTGTCAGCGAGAAATAGGAATAGTTAAAAGCTGTGTTGGCTGCGCAGAGTGCAACTCATAACAGACTTCGGGGTGTGGAGTGTGTGCATGTGCAAACTGAGAGAGGTGGGTAATCACTTTCTGACATTGTTATATTCAGTCCTGAGACCTGAAAGCTGTAAGGCACCTCCGCAGAAAATGAAGTGTATTGAGCCTCACCAGAGCAGTGCAGCAAGCCTGTGATAGAAATGTTGATATGGGAACACAGTGGTGTATTGAAGTGGCAGGCAACTGAAAGCTCGGGGTCATTTTTACGGATTAAGCTTCTCATATGGGTTACTCCATTTTTAACTATTCACACTTCTCATTAGCACCCAACTTATCATTTACTACTCTCCTGGTTTTCCATCAGCTTGTTTGTCTGTTCCTTTATTCTCTTTCTGGAATCCATCTCCACATATTCTGCTCACCCCCCCTAAATTTACAAAAAATTAGTAACAGGTAAAACAAAGCTGGGTAATGTAGTTCCTGAACAAGAAAGAAAGAGGAGCAGCAACAGAAATTACCTAGTACAGTCAGAGACGTCGCTACTGGATGACAGATACTTACTTCAATTTAAGGATCCAGGATATTTAGCAATGACAGGAATGTCAGAAAATATGGATTGGAAGAGTCAAAAGTTAGCCTAGCTGAATTCATAAGATGTTTACAGAACAGTTTCTTAGAACAGCACACTCTCCAGTTAACCAGGCAGGTTACATTAAACTTGGTATTGTGCAGCAAGATAGAATTAAATCAACAATGAATTTGTGAAGGTGCCCCAGGTCACACTGATGGGCCCTCTCAAATTTGAATGTACTAAGAGCACCCACAACTAGTATTTTACATTCAAGAGAAATAAGGGTCATGAGAGCAGAGATGGCCAAAATAAACTGACAAATTACATTCAAGGATCAAAGCAAAATACTGAAAATGTTAGAAATCTGAAATAAACAGAATGCTAGAGAAACCCAGCAGGTGTGACAGTATCTGTCAAGACAGAAACAGGAGTTAATGTTTCAAGTTCTGAAAGAGAGACATACTGAACTCAAAATATTAACTAGGTTAAAGGATAGGTCAATAGAGAAGCAGCAAACATTTAAAAGCCATTTCAGAATACATACAATCCAATGACGAAGAAAAACTCCAAGCAATAGACCAACCTTCTGTGATTAACTGGATATGTTAAAGAATATTAAAGAAAGAGAAAAAGCATATAATTGTGTAAACACAGATGGCAGACAAGATGAGAGAAAATATGAAGACGAATTACAAAAACTTAAAACAGGGAAGACAATTAGATCAAGAGACAGCTAGCCATAAATACTTAAAGTGAGAATTTCTACAAATATTTGGAGTTAACAAAAGAGAAAGTGTGATGGTCCTATAGAAAGGGACAGTAGAAAATTGATATGCAAAAATAGATTAACTAAACAGATTTTTCCCAATAGTTTTCACTACACAGTATTGAAGTAACATCACAAAAGCAAAGATAAGTCTGGAAATGGAAACAAGGGGAGAACTCAGGAAATTCAAAATGACCAGAGAAGTAGTACGGAGTAGATTATTGGAATCGCAGGTGGACATGTCGTCGTGTCCTAGTGAATCTCATCCTAAAGGTCTTGAGAGAAGTTGCAAGTGAAATAGTTGATGCATTAGTTTTAATTTTGAAAAACTCTCGAATCAGGGATAGTCCCATTAGATTGGAAGATAACAAATGTAATTCAAAAAGGGAAACCGAAGATAGAAACCGACAAGCCAATTAGATCAAAGAAAAAAAATTAGAAGCAACTAAATTTATAGCAGAGCACTTGGTTAAGTTCAGAGTAATCAGTCAAAGGCAATATGATTTTGAGAGGGAAGTCATGTTGGACCAATCTATTGGAGTTCTTCTTTACACAATGGATCAAGGGAAAGTGGTGGATATACTATACTTAGATTTTTGGAAAGCATTTGATAAGCCGTAACATCAGAAGGTTATTATGGAAAATACGGAGTTTGGTGTTGGGAAAACCATATTGCCAAGGATAGAAAATTGGCTGGCTAATAGGAAACATAAAAGGAATAAGTGCTCCTACCCCCACCCCCAAGATAGACAGGAAATGAGGTGTGCCACAGGGTTCATGGTGGGATATCAACTGTTTACAATTTAAATAAATGACTTAGATGGAAGGATGGTTGCCAAATTTGCTGACACAAAGATAGGTAGGAAAGCGAGCTGTGAAAGGCCATAAAAGGAAGCTACAAAAAAGTATAGATAGGTTAAGTGAATGGACTAAGATGTGACAAATGGAGTAAAATATGTGAAAATATGAATTTGCCTATTGCGAAGAAGAATAAAAAGAGTTTTATCATGAATGGTGAGAGATTGCAGAGCTCTGATTTGCCAAGAAACTTGGATGTACTAATACATGAATCACATAAGGGTTAATATGTAGATAATTAGGAAAGTCAACAGGATATCATTTCTCATGAGGAACATGGAATACAAAATTAGGAGTTGTGCTTCACTTATACAAGATACTGGTGAGACCTCATCTCACCAGCAAGCAGCATGGTGGCTCTGTGGTTAGCACTACTGCCTCTCAGCGCCAGGGACCCGGGTTCGATTCCACCCTCGGACGACTGCATGTGGAGTTTGCATATTCTCCCCATGTCTGCGTGGGTTCCTCCAGGTACTCCAATTTCCTCCTACAGTCCAAAGATGTGCAGGTTAGGGGGGATTGGCCATGTACATTGCCCATCGTGTTCCAGGATGTGTAGATTAGGTGGGTGAGAGGGGGATGGGTCTGGGTGGGATACTGAGGCTGGGTGTGGACTTGTTGGGCCGAAGGGCCTGTTTCCACACTGGAGGGATTCTACGATCTATGATCTGTGCACAGTATTGGCCTAATTTACAAGACTAACACTTGGAACATTTTTGTGCGTGCGTGGGGTGGGATGGGGTTGCTTAACAATGAAAGATTGGACAGTCTAGTCTGCAAATCTTCAGCAGATGCAAGGCTAAGAGGTGACTTGACTGAGGCATACAAGATCCTGAAATGGCACTGGTTGGATAGGTGCGGACAGCAAATTTCCTCTTTGGGAGATCCTTGAACTAGGGGCCATGTGTGTAAAAATCATAGGTCGCCCATTCAAAACAGAGACAGACTAATATTTGTAGATAACAAGCATGGGGCTGGATGAACACAGCAGGTCAAGCAGCATCA
>JAHRHZ010000288.1:12311956-12340113 GCA_024137785.1 Ginglymostoma cirratum
TCACAATGATGCTGCTTGACCTGCTGTGTTCATCCAGCCCCATGCTTGTTATCTCAGATTCTCCAGCATCTGCAGTACCTTTTATCTCAGACTAATATTTGTATATATTTTTAATATCATTTACTTTAAAATTTGGATGTTTGCTTTTTGAATTATGAAATATGGGCTGTTCAGTGCCTTTGAAGGGTTTAAATGTTCAATTTAAATATTTCTGTAGCCATGGTAACTGAAAACAGCTCGAGGGAGTTAGCTTGCAGAACAAATAGGTTTGTGTACACATTAGGAAGGTTTATGGTCAAACAAATGTGCATAGGTTTCTGTTATAACTTCTGGACACATTTATTCAAGCTTTCAGAGTATACTTTTCCAAAGTAACTCGTTCTTTTCAGTTTGGAGTCATTCTGCAGACATCTTGGATGAAGACAGATGTATGAAACAGTGCTCTGGAGAAAGATAATCTCTTAACAAATTTTAAGGAGTTTAGGAACAGTCACAGACCAGAAGTGCTTGACTAAAACCCTTAGATTATTTGAAGGCCAGAATATGAAAACTCAGGTGCATGAAAACTCTAGGAAGACACTATCAGATTTACTGGACTGGGAGCTGAAGTCTTAGTTAAATTAAACCCATTATGTTGTCGAGAAAGGGAATTTCCCTGTTGTGTGACTCCAGTACAGAGGTGGTTTTGGGACTAATGGAATCACATTTTACAGAGTTTTGATTTCTATAAGTTTCCATTATTTATAAATAGTTGGTTTATTCTGCTGTAACTTCACTTCTTTTGTGAAATAACCAATTAAAACTAAATCTGTAGCATTATTTGTTTACCTCTAAGTGAGAGACGGGGGGTGGGGGTGGCGGGGGGCAATGGCCTAGTGGTATTATTGTTAGATTGTTAATCCAGAGATCCAGATAATGTTCTGGGGACCCAGGTTCAAAAATCACACTACAGCAGATGATGGAATTTGAATTCAATAAATATTTGAATTTATGAATTTAATAGTGACCACTAATCCATTGTCGATTGTCAGCAAAACCATCTGGTTCATTAATGATAATAGGAACTGCAGATGCTGGAGAATCCCGGATAACAAGGTGTAGGAGCTGGATGAACGCAGCAGGCCAAGCAGCATCATAGGAGCGGGAAAGCTTGACCCTTCTGATGAAGGGTCTAGGCCCGAAACGTCAAGCTTTCCCGCTCCTATGATGCTGCTTGGCCTGCTGTGTTCATCCAGCTCTACACCTTGTTATCTTGGTTCATTAATGGCCTTTAGGGGAGGAAACTGACATCCTTTCCTGGTCTGGCCTACACATGACTCCAGACCCACAGCAATGTAATTGACTCTTAACTAACCCATCCACTATCATTTAGATGGAGAAGGGCAACAGACAAATAGAACTAATTACCACCACTTTCAAGCTTCTCACCACCCCAACTTGGAAATATGTAGTCATTCCCTTAGTGTTGTTGGGTCAAAATCCTAGAACTCCTTCCTTAACAGCACTGTGTCTCCACACAAACCAAAATGGACTACAACTGTTCAAGGCAGTTCACCACCACCTTCAGGGGCAATCCCAAAACCCAAAGCAGGCTACCATCACGGTCTTACACAACAAATGGAGATTTCAATAAAGTTCTACAGCAAAGTTTTGTGGAAAAATATTTGTTGAATTTGGTCTTTATGATGTGCAATCTGAAGTGGGTGGCAGCAGGTCATGGAAAGAAAAATTACGTCAGGATTTATACATGCCAAACTAGAGATGGGCAAGAAATGATAGCTTAGCCAGTGACACCCACTTCCTGTGAATGAGTTGAAAGAGAGATATCCAGCTCCATTCAGTGGTCCTGCCAAGAAGATGTAAAACCAAATTCAGAGCAAGTTCAACCAACTTTGTGGAACAGAACAACATTAATTTTCAATTCATATTTCATCAGATGTTTCCACTGATATTTTAGTTCTTAGAAGGTAAAGTATGTAGAAGCTTCCCAAAAACAAAAAAGGAGGATTGAAGTTAACGTGGGTCCCTCAATGATATCTAGTGTAGGTTTCAACAGATACTTTTCCATGAGTAGTAGTTTGCAGAATGAAAAGACAGGTCAGATTCTTCTTGAGGGCACCGGAACTCTTAAGAAAACCAAAATTATCTATTTAACTCGTACTCTTAAACCAGAGTTGTTACCAAGATAGAAAATGATCTGACTGAGTGCCTATAATTGAACTGTGCTCAAAAGCATCAAGCTACCATGCAAAATGTCACTGTTTTTATATTCTAATTACCCAATTACAAGATAAAGTTAACCTAGTGCCATAGAGTACAGAAACAGATGCTTCAGTCCATGCTGACATTATCCCAAATTAAACTAGTCTCATCTGCCTGCCCCGGACCATCTCCCTCCAATGTGAAAACATAGGGAACAGAAATTCAGAAGGTTCATCAAACAAATCTGTGCCATCCAAAACAAAGAAGGGCATTGACAACAGACTGAAAACATGTCATCTACTTATTTGTAGTTCTCTTCACAAAAGAAAGCTCAATATGATTAACAAAGTCATGACAGTAAAAAGCCATTGCTTGATTTGTCATTTAGCATTTCAGCACTCCAAAAACATCATTCCCTACTCATGTTTATGGAAAACTAAATCCAGGCTTAAATGTGCAATAATCTGTCGCCTCATTAGCACACATTCTTTAAGTTATACGTCACAGACAGAAAACATAAAATCTTGTTTATTTCCACAAGTGTTGCCCAAACTCTCTACTACCAGTATTTTCTGCTTTTACTTTAGATTGCCAAGATCCACAGTATTTGGTTTATTTCTGCTTTTAGTAATATGTTGAGGATGCGATCCATGTTTAACATCACAAATTAAGAATCGACTATTTGGTTAAATCTAAACCATTAATCAGGAAGCTCAAATACAAGGCTAGTTGTTTTTTTTCCTTAAAAAACGGTAATGATGTATTTAAGAATTGGACAGCCAAGATTAAATAATCAATAAAAATATTTATTGCGACCAAAATAGCCATTTCAAGACGACAAATTGAAAAAAAACCCGTACAGTAGACTACCATCACCATCTCACAGAACAAATGGAGATTTCAACTAATTTGACAGCAAAAGTTACATGGGTAGATATTTCTGTACATCAGAAAAGACCAAACTGAAGTGGGCGGCAGCAGTTCATTAAAAAAAAATTACACATCCTTCAAATGTCATCAGGATTTAAACATGCCAAATCCCAACTGACCCAGTTACATCACTTTTGTCCTTGACATGTATTACCACTAGTTGAAAGCAAGTATGTAAATAGCATCAGGGCATTTGGTCTCTCGGGTCAGTTTCCACCATTCAATATAAGGTCATGGCTGATATGACTGTGGCCCGATCCGATTCTCTGCCTAGGTCTGAGGCCCAAAATTCATGACACATGTAGATGTAAAATCTGTACAACTAGTTCCACCAAGGCAGCTGAAATGGACTTACAATGCTGGCAACAACTTGACCCACCAACGAGGTGGCTTGCAAGATCATTGCAAAGTCACTTCCAAATCTAGACACTTAAATCAAACTGTTCAGAGAGAGATACTTTTATATACTTCAGGAGCAGTTGGAACCTGGAACCAGGAACCAGGCCACCTGCCTCAGGAGGTAGGGACAGGAGCACTGTGCTACAAGAGCACAAGTTAAAAAGTGGGCTAAGGAACTCAGTTAGCTAGAGTCCTGGAATATGGTTCACAGCAACATCAGTTTGATTTCCATTCTGCTGAGACAAAAGCTTTTCATTTGTTCACAGGATAGCAGAGTTGTTGGCTAGCCCAGCACTTATTGCTCATTGTCACTTTACCCAAAATGTTAACTATTTTCCTCCAGCAATTTCTGCTTTTGCCAGATGTACAGCATCCACAGTTCTTTTGGTTATTACTTATTGCCCATTTCTACATGCCCTTGAGAAGGTGGAGGAGAGTTGCATTCTTGAACCACTGCAGTCCACGGCAAACAGGTACTATGGTGTTCAGAAGCAAATTCCAGCATTTTGACCCAGAGATAGTGAAGGAACTGTATTATAGTTCTAAGACAGGGACGATGTGTGGCCTGGAGAGTATCTTGCAGGTGATGGTGTTCCCATGTATCTGCTGTCCTTAGTCTTCCAGGTAGCAGAGGCTGCAGATTTAGAAGGTATTGTCAAAGGAGCCTTTGGGAGTTGCAGCAGTACATCTTGTATGTAGTACACATTGCTGCCCGTGTACCAATGATGGAGAGTGTGAAAGAATTGAAAGTGTTAAACAGGGTGACAATCAAATAGATTGCTGCATCACTGTCACCTCACCCTGCCTGACTGTGGAAAGCAAACCACAAGAACTACCAAGGAAATAGCTCAAGATGAAGCATCAGACAATGAGTAAAGGACCAGCCTTTCATCAGAATCACAAAAGAAAGAATCCAGTGTATGACCACAAAGCCTTCAGACCCACAGTTTCAGTTATGGCATTTGTAGTTCATACAAACATTAGTATGTGTCACTAGCCCCAGACCAGAGAAGGATAGCATGTTTCCTTTCCCCAAGGACATTCAAATGTTATTAAAGACAGTCCAACAGCATCTTGAGCACTAACTGACATCAGCTTTATACTTCCACATTTTGTTTCCTTTAAACTGGAATATTAACAAAGATATTTGCTGAATTACTGGTTCATGATTTTAGATTATGAGAACTATATCATATCTACAACACAACAATTGCTATATTACATGAAATACTAAATTTAGCAAAGTCATGAGTTTTGGGGTAAAATGAGGTGCGATTGATCATAACTACAAGATAGGCCAGTGGCTAAGATAACTTCCACACTGCAGTCAAACTGAACTCCCACCTACTGACAAGTTGCTCATCATGGAGATCATGCACAAAAATGAAAATTTCACAATGTAGGTTTGTTTTTACAGCAGACGGAAGTGAGTGAATTACCATAAAATCTGGCACCATGATTAAAATGTTCTTTTTTTTAACACAAGTGATATCAAGAGAGAAGATTGTCCTTTAGTTTTTGAACATTATTGGAAACTGGTCCAAATTTTTTTTTTTTTAAAAATCTCGTTCATGGGATGGGGGCAGCACTGGCTAGGGCAGAATTTATTGCCCAACAAAATTGTTCTCCTGTCAGCTGGCGGTGAGGAAAACACACGGTATTGTTAGAAAGGGAGTTCAAGATTTTGAATCAGCCAGTGAAGGAACAGTAGTTAAAAGCTTCAAAGGTAGGATAGTTCGCAATGGAGTGAAACTTGCAGGAGTAAGTGTTCCCATGCATTTACTGCCCTTGTTCTTCGATGAATAGGCGGTCACAGGTTTGGAAGGTGCTGGTGAAAGAGCCTCAGCACATTACGGGAGAGGATCTTTTATGTAGTATACACTGCTGCCACTGTACATTGGCAACAAAGTAAGTTAACATTGAAGGTGGTCAGTAGGGTGTCATCAAGGGTGTTGTGGTGTCTTGAATGGGATCAAGCCTTTTCAGTATTGTTGGAGCTGCACCAAGGACAAGGGCCTTATAGATGACAGGCATACGGGAAGATGGAAGAGGAGTTACTCACTGTAGAATTTCTAACCTTTCACCGTCACTGTTGTAGTCACTGGCTGGTCGAATTCAGTTTCTGATCATGGCGACACCCAGGATGCTGATATTGGAGGATTCAGCAATCGAAACACCAATGTCATGGATCAATTCTTACAACGCTCTCTTGCTAACGATGGTCACTGCCTGGCAAGTAGCATTCACAGCACACATCAGCCCACAACTGAAAATGTGCCCAGGTCTTGATGTATTTGGGTAAACCGTTTCAGTATGTGAGAAGTTGCAAATGGTGCTGAACATTGTGCAGTAACGAACTAACATGCCCATTTCTGATCTTATGACAGAGGGAAGGGCACTGATGTAGCTGAAGATGGCTGGGCCTAGAAAACAATCCAACATGCTTGAAGACGTTATACTACTTGGCTTGCTTAAATGTTACTTGGATTCTAGGAAAATTGGTGCATAAATATGCTCAAAATAAACTCTGAAATCAATTCTGGGCAAAAACATCCAGGATCAAATGGAAGAAGCCATGATTTAAGTAAAATTTTCAGAAAAGTTTTCAGAATAGTCTGAAGACAATTCAATGGATAAATTTATTATTTTTAAATACTTCCTTTGGAAAGTATTTTAAAACAGAAATTCAACTATATGGACATATGAGCGAGAAGTAGGCTATTCAGCCCCTCAAGTCTGGCCCCCATTCCATAAGATCATGGTTGATTGTGTTGTATTCAACATTCCTACCTAGCCCAAGAGCCTTTTACTGCCTCGCTGAACAAGAATCTCTCTCCCTATGCTTTAAAAATATTCAATAGGCCCTGTAAAGTTTCTCTTTTTCTTTGTGTGCTTTTTTCAAATTACAGAAAATGAGAAATAACGGTTTTTAAACCAGCATTTTAAAGGATTGCTGTATATTTTGAAAGACAAACAAACAGCATATCACTTATGGCAATCACTGTGTGAACAGCAATTTGAACAAGAAGTAATTGAAGATTGGTTTGCAAATGAATTGGAGCAGAGGGGGTTGTGTACAAATGCCGATGGGGGAGAACAAGAGGTCAACTGATCCAAGGACTACTGATTAGTTATTGGCGACAAAAGTTGTTTGCCTGCCAATAACTCTGTGCTTGGTTCTTGGATAATTGAACAACTTAGTCCAAGACAGATTAGCATTCTCATTGCCACCACAGTCTCTGCAGTCAAAATTCACTTTAAACCTGAAGAAAAGCAGCTCATGTTTCCTTCAGCAGTTGTTGCAACCTATGACTTAATTGTTCAGCCAGAGAGCTTTTATAAGCATACTAGTGACTGTCTCTTGCAAAGCAGCGTAAGCAGTGCAAGAAGTCAAAGACTAAACAAAAAGCATCATATGTTCATCTCAACAACCAGTGAAGGGGCACCAGTGAACTGCCTCCCAACTTTCCACTGCCATGGCCTATTATTTTTCCCTTGTTTGCGGGTTCATGTGATGTATGTATAAGGGGAATTTATAAGAGGATTAGAGTTTTAATTTTTAGAGTTATGTTTAAAACTGTTTACTTGAAACTAAAGTCAAATTACTTGTAATAAGTAGTAATTCTTCAATACAGAAAGTTGATCTGTGCTTTCTATCAACCTAACTCTGAACATCAAGTAAATTGGGGAATTGTGTTAAAATCGTTAATTTTTCTGATGACTCCAGGAACAGCAGAACTTGATTTCCAATGTGCTACCCATGAGTCAAGACACTGCATTTCTGCTGTATTCTGAGAGATCTAAGTCCATATAACCCTCAAAAAGAATTTCCACTCATCTGTGTCTTGAGAGGATGAATCCTGACTGTGAAAGTGCCTTTCATTCTAGACTTGTCCAGAGGAAATATTCTCTCTGCATCCACCTTTGAGACCCTTCAGGATCTTACATACTTCAATCACGTGACCCTCACCGTTTCAAGTTCTAGTGCAAATAAGCAGTCTGTTCAATCTTTCCTCATGAGACAACCATTCATTCCAGGTATCTATCTGGGGAGCCTCCCCTGAACTGCATTTACATTCTTCCTTCAATAAAGAGGCCAACCGCATATAGCATTTGAGTCTCCCCAATGACCTATATAACAGCGGCATAACATCTTGACTTTCATGTTCAATTCTTCAAAGGATTGCAACCTACTAACCTTAGCAACAACTGGCTGCACCTGCATATCAACTTTGTGTGAGCCCTGCACGAGAACATCTAGATCTTTCTGCACCTCAAAATTCTGCAGTCATTCGTGGTTTATGTATTACTCTGCTTTTTTTTTTAATTCTCCTCCCAAAACGAACAACTGCATGCCACATCATAGCCCATCTGAGATTTTTGCCCACTCACTCAACCTGTCTGCCTGCAACCACCTTACATCATCTTCATAACATACTTTCCAAAATTTGTCTCATCTGCTAATTTAGAAACCCTCATCCAAATTATTAATGTAAAAAATAAAAAGATTGGAGGTTCAAGCCCAAATCCCAGCAGGACTCCTTCGTTTGTCACAACCTGCCAATCAGACATGCACCCATGAGATAACAAGGTATAGAGCTGAATGAACACAGCAGGACAAGCAGCAGAGGAGCAGGAAGGCTGACGTTTCGGGCCTAGACCCTTCTTCAGAAATGCACCCATTTCTGCATACTGTTTTCTATCAGCAAGTCAATCCTTTGTCCAGGCTAATGTTATCTCCTACACTATTCGCTCTTACATGGCACAATGACCTTCAATGTGATTCACAGAAACACAGAATATAGGAGCATGAATAACCCATACAACCATTCGTGCTCTGCCATTCAACATGATTAGACATAATGCTCTGACTCAGCTTCTGCTCTCTCCCCATACCCCTTAAAGATCCTTAGCCTCGAGATATCTATTACTTTCTTAAACATACTCAGTGAATTGGCTTCCACAACCATTTGTGGTAGAGAATTTTACAGACTCCGAACTCTGAATAAATGTCTCATCCCAGTTCAAAATGGACTGCTGCATGTCTTGAATGTGACCCCTTGTTCTAGAACCCCTGGCCAAGGGAAACATAATCCCTGCATCCAGTGGGCCAGGCCTACTGGAAGTTTCCATGTTTCAATCAAATCCCCTTTCATTCTTTCAAAACTCCAGTAAATACATGCCTAGCTGACCCAATCTTTCCTCATGGAAGCCTGCCAGCTCAGGAATCCATTTAGTGAACTTTCACGGCTTTCCCTTTTATGGAAAGTATATTTTTTCTTATACAAGTAAAACACTACTCTCACCAAGATCCTCTATAGCTGCAATAAGACTACAGTACTTTATTCCTGCATTAAAACCCTCTTGCAATGAAGACCAACATGCTTGCTGCACCTACATACAAAACACAGTTTCCATTTGTAAATCAACGGTTTCTTAAATATCACCAATTAAATACTCTGCCAATCTGTTTTCCCTGGCAAAGTGGACAACTTCCCAGATTTCTGAAGATGGGTCTAGGCCCAAAACGTCAGCTTTCCTGCTCCTCTGATGCTGCTTGGCCTGTGTGTTCATCCAGCTCTACACCTTGTTATATCAACTTCCCATGTGATCCCATTTGCCCATTCACTCAACTTGCCCAAATTGCTCTGAAGCTGGACATCTTCCGGTTGCTCTCAGTCCTGTTAAGTTGGGGGTCGTCAACAAACTTGGAAATGCAATACACTAAGAAAAGAATTTGTGAATATCTGGGTCCCAAACACTAATCTCAGTGGTACCCCATCTTGACACTGCCTTCAAAGCTGAAAACAATCCACTTATTCCTACTGTCTCCAAACTACAAACTTTTCATTTCAAAACTCATTCGTGATACATAGGCATCAGTGGCTGGTCAGCAATTTTATTGCTTATCTCTCCATGCCCCCAAGATGATCCCCTTCTTGAACCACTGCAGTCCATGTGCTGTAGGTAGATGCACAAAGCCATTCGGGAAAGAATACGAGGATTTTGACCCAGCATCATGGAAATATATCACCGCTCCTTACAAGTCAGGATGGTGAGTGGTATGGAGGGGAAGTTGCATGGGGTGATGTTTCCATATATCTGCTGCCCTTGTCCTTCTAGATGGAAATGGTCGTGGGTTCAAAAGGTACTGCCTAAAGAACTTTAGTGAATTTTGTAAATAGTACACTGATGCTAGTGAGCACTGGTAGTGAAGGAAGTGGATGTCTTTGTACATAGTGCTGCGTCCTGGATGGTATCAAGCATCTGGAGTGTTACTGGAGCATCGTGGCAAACGGAGAGTATTCCGGCACAATCCTGACTCCCTCAAAACCTGTCCACCGTTTACAAGGCACAAGTTACTCACTACAGTATTCTGAGCCTCAAACCGGCTTTTGCAGCCATTGAGTTTCTGAGGCAACTCACAATTGAATTCCTGGTCAATGGTAACCCCAAGGACGTTGAAAGTGGGGGCATTCAGAAATGCTTGCCCCTTGGCATTCAATGGTGCTGTGTTTAGATTGTCTCTTATGGGTGACAGTCACCCAAGTTGTGTGAAAGCAACTTGCCACTTTATCAGCCCAAGCCTGGATATCGTCCAGAACTTGTTGTGTTTTAACACTGACTACTTCAGTATCTGAGTCGTCGCGAATGGCGCTGAACATTGCACAAAGATCCCCTCATATGTCCCCAAATGGCAAGTCCTTCTTCCCTAGGATCATTCTTTTAAACATCCTCTGGTCCCCATCCACAGCCAGCACATCCTCCCTTAGATACAGGGCTCAAAACACCACAAGCTCAGTGGCTACCACAGCAGATTAGAGGCTAGGAATACTGCAGCAGGTAACTCACCTGACTCCACAAAGCCTGTCCATCTACACGGCACAAGTCAGGAGTGTGAAGGAATACTCCCAACTTGCCTGGATGAGAACAGCCCCAACAAGAAGCTTACAGTCACAGAGTCATTGAGAAAGAAATGGAGTCTAGAGAAAGCAGAGAAATAAATTGTTTTTAAAACAGTTCACATTACAGAAGAGGGAGTTTTGGAGTCTTCAAGAATATAAAAGGTGGATAAATCTCTGGGACCTGATTTAATGGATCCCAGAACATTGTGGGAAGTAAGGGAGGAAATCACGAGACCCCTTGCAGAAATATTTGCATCATCGATAACTATGGGTGAGGTGCCTGATGACTGGAGGGTGGCTAATGTTCCTTTGTTTAAGGTTGAAAGGGTAGGCGATGGCCTATTAATCCAGAGACCCAGGTAATGTTCAGCAGGACTCGAGTTCAAATCCTACCATAGTATACGGCAAATTTGAATTCAATATTAATCTGGAATTAAGAGTTTAAATGATGACCATGAAACCATTCTGATTGCCAGGAAAAACCCCATCTGGTTCGCAAATCTCCTTTACTGAAGGAAATCTGCCATCTTTACCTGGTCTGGCCTACATGTGGCCCCAGACCCACAGCAATGCAGTTGACTCTTAACTGCCCTCTGGGCAATTAGGAATGGGCAACAAATGCTGGTCCAGCCAGCAATACCCACATCCCATGAATGAATTGGGGGGGAAAAAAAAAGGGGAGAAACTGGGGGACTATTGACCTGATAGTCTAACATCGGTTGTGGATAAGTTGTTTGAAATAAACATTTAGAGGTGCAAAAATTGATTAGGGGCAGTTAGCATGGTTTTGTGCAAGGGAAATCATGTCTCACAAACTTGATTCCGTTTTTTCGAGGAAGTTAACAAAAGGATTGATGACGGCAGAGCAGTAGATGTCTAAAGTTTTTGAGAAGATTCATAGCTCGGGTTGTGGGTGAGGTTGTAGACTTACTTGCTGAGCCGGTGTTTGATTGCAGGCGTTTTGTCACCCTGCTAGGTAACATCATCAGTGCGCCTCTGGTGAAGCGTTACTGTTCTATCCTACTTGTTATTTATATGCCTCACTTCCAGTTCAGTTTTTCAGTGGTTTGTATAATCGGGTCCAGTTTAATGTGTTTGTTGATGGAGTTCCAGTTGGAACGCCAGACCTCCAGAAATTCCCTGGCATGTCTCAGTTTGGTTTGTGCTATTATAGATGTGTTGTCCCAGTCGAATTCGTGTCCTTCTTTGTCTATGTGTATTGAGACCAGAGAGAATTGGTCATGTCTCTTGGTGGCTAGTTGGTGTTCATGTATCCTTATTATTAGTTTTCTTCCAGTTTGGCCTATGTAATGCTGCTCACAGTCCTTGCATGGTATTTTGTATATTATGTTAGTTTTTATTTGTTGTGGGTATGGGTATAGTAGATGTCGTTTATTTGGATTTTAGTAAAGCCTTTCAACAGGATCCACACTGTAGACTAATTAGTAAAGGCAGTTCACATGGGATCCATGGTGAGCTTGCCAATTGAATACATAATTGGCTTAACAGCAGGAGACAGTAACGGTCGAGGGTTGCTTTTCGGACTGGAGGCCTGTGACCAGCAGTATTCCACAGGGATCAATTCTGGCTCCTCTTTTGTTTGTTATATATGTAAGTGATTTGGTTGAGAGTATAGAAGACATGATTAGTAGGTTTGTGGACATCATCAAAATTGGTGGCATTGTAGACAGCGAAGAAGGTTTTCCAAAATTACAGAGGGATCTTGATCAAGTGGGTCAGTAGTGTGAAAAATGACAGATGGAGTTCAAACTGAATAAATGCGAGGTATTGCATTTTGGTACAACAAACAAGGGTACGGCATATACAACAAATGGTAGGGCCTTGGATAGTGTTGTAGAATAGAGGGACCTGGGGTGCAGGTACATAATTCTTTGAAGTTTCCATCACATATAGACCGGGTAGTTAAAAAGGCATTGGGCATGCATGCTTTCCTTGCTCCAGCCATTAAGTATAGGCGCTGGGAATTCACGTTGAGGTCGTATACAACATTGACGAAGCCTCTTCCAGTTATAGGAAGGATACTAATAAGCTGGAGAGGGTTCAGAAGAGATTTACCAGGATATTGCCAGGTATGGAAGGTTTGAGTAATAAAGAAATGCTGGGACTCTTTCCTGACCCCCCCCACTGAGGTGTAAGAGGTTGAATACTCAGAGAGATATAGATGGAGTTGATGAGAGTAGTCATTTCCCTAGGATGGGGGATTTCAAGACTCGGGTGGCGCGGGGTTAGTGACGCCGTTAAAGCAGAGAGGAAAGAGATTTCAAAAAGACATCAGCCAATTTTTTTTCAAAACACAAACGGTGATTCGTGTGTGGAATGAAATTCCTGAGGAAGTGGTGAATGCAGGTACAATTACAACATTTAAAAGACATTTGGATAAGTACATGAATAGGAAAGGTTTTGGAGGGACATGGGCCAGGAGCAGACAGGTGGGACTAGTTTAGTTTGGAATTATGTTCGGCATGGACTGGTTGGACTGAAGAGCCTATTTCAGTGCTGTATGACTTAGACAGAGTTGCACAGCATGGAAGCAGGCCATTTGGTCCAACTCGTCCATGCTGACCAGATATCCTGAATTAATCTAGTCCCATCTCCCAGTATTTGGCCCATATCCCCCTAAATCCTTCCTATTCAAATACCCATCCAGATGCTTTTTAAATGTTGTTATTGTTCCAGCCTCCACCACTTCCTTTGGCAGCTCATTTCATACACACACCGAATTCAGTGCAAAAAAAGTTGCCCCTTAGGTCCCGGTCAAATCTTTCCCCTCTCACCTTAAACATATGCCCTCTAGTTTTTGACTCACCCAACCCAGGGAAAACAGCCATGCCCCCCACCCCCCCAAATAAATCTCTAAGGTCATCCCTTAGCCCTCTGACGCTCAAAGGAAAAATAACCCCAGCCCTTTAAACCTCTCCCTACACCTCCAACCCTGGCAACATCCTTGTAAACCTTTTCTGAACCCTTTCACAACATTCTTCTTATAGCAGGGTGACCAGAATTGCATGCAGTGTTCCAAAAGTGGCCTAACCAACATCCTATACAGCCACAGGACCCCCCAACTCCTTTACTTGACACCATCCAAGACAAAGCATCCCATTTGATTGGCATCACATCCACAAGCATCCACTCCCTCCACCAGCAATGCTCAGTGGCAGTCGTGGGTACAAGATGCATTGCAGAAATTTACCAAAGATGCTCAGACAGCACCTTCCAAACCTTCTGTCCAAAAGGACAAGTGCAGCACATATGGAACGCCACTACCTTCAAGTTCCCCTCCAATCCACTCACCATCCTGATTTGGAAATATATCACCATTCCTTCCAAGAATCCTGGAATTCCCCCTCTACTGGCATGGTGGGTCAACCCATTGCAGGTGGACTGCAACGGTTCAAGGGCAACTAGGGATAGGCAATGAATACTGGCTAGCCAGCGACACCCTCACACCAGAAAATGAATAAATTTTTTTTAAAAACTCAATATTTGAAATGCTTTCTGACTAGAGCCTTATAGAGCTTCAGCAGTACATTCCTGCTCATATTCTAGCCCTCTTGAAATGAATGCTGACACTGCATTTGCTTCCTATCTGCCAAGTGAACCTCTATGTTAACCTTGGGAGTCCGAGTTCAGGATTCTCTCAAGTTCCTTTGTGCTTCAAATTTCTAAAGCCTTTCCCAATTTAGGAAATAGTCTATCCCTTGATTCTTCCTACCAAAGTGCATAAACTCACTTTCCCACCTTGTGGCAGATGGAGTACAACTTGGACAGGCTAGGAGAGTGGTAAAGTCCTTCTGCAGCCTCCCTGCTTCCTCAACACAATATAGCCCTCCACCTACCTTTGTGTCATCTACAAACTTAGCAACAATGCCATCAGTTCCTTTGTCCAGATCATTTGTGTATAACATGAATAGATTTGGTCATAACACTGATTCCTGCAGAACTCCAATAGCCACCAGCTGCCATCCCGAAAACAACACTCTCTTCCCTCTCTGCCTTCTGCCTGTCAGCCAATCCTCTATCCATGCCAGCAACTTGTCCCTAACACCATATGCTCTTACCTTATTTAGCAGTCTCCTACCTGGCACCCTGTCAAATAGGTCACATCTACTGACTTTTGTCTAACTTGCCCATTTGCTCATCAAAAGATTCTAACAGATTTGTCAGACATGACCGCCCTTGACGAAGTCACACTTAACTAGCCCTATTTTACCAGGCACTTCCAAGCACTCCACAATCTCATGCCTAATGATGCTAAACTCAAGATAACCAGCTTACAACTTTTTGATTTTTGCCTTCCTTGTGAAACAGGAGTGTTTCATTAGCCATTTTCCAGTCCTTAGACCCTCCTTGGCTCTCGATTCCTGAAAGAAAGATCACCAATGCCTCCACAATCTGCTTCAGAATCCTGGGGTGTAGTCCATCTGATTAGGTGATTTATTCAGCCTCAGACCTTTCAGTTTCCCCAGCACCTTCTTCCTAACGAAGGCCACTACAATTGTAGCTTGACTGTTGTTGCAGCCACATTCATCCAGGCAAGTAGAAAGAATTTTTGTCAATGACGGATGGGCTTTGGGAGTCGGGAGTAAATTACTCATCATAATTTCCAACCTCAGTTGCTGTTGTTGCTACAGTATCTATTGGCTAATCCAGTTCAGTTTCTGAATGACAGTAAATCCCCAAGGTGCTGGTTGGTGGTATTTCGGGGATGGTGATGTCATCAGAAGTCAAGAGGATTTGCTCTTCTTAGAGACGGCCATCGCCTGGCACTGTGTGACAAAATGTTACCTGCTTCTTATCAGCCCAAGCATAAATGTTCTCGATGTCTTGCCATACATACATGCAATGGATTGCTTCATTATCTAAATAGTCACAAATGAAACTGAACACTATGCAACCATGACTAAACCGTCACTTGACCTAATGCTGTACAGAAGGTCACTGAAGAAGCAGCCAAAGATAGCTCGTTCAAGTACACTACCCTGACAAAGTCCTACTTTGTTGCCAAGTGAGTACAGCTGAGGAAACGGAGTGAAAACCCAAGAGTCTGGTGAGGGAGGAAGGAGATGTGTTTGTTCTTGCTTTTCTATTCTACCCACTCTGTAGGAATTGGTAAAAACCAAAAGAACTGTGGACGCTGTAAATCAGAAATAGAAGTCTTTGGAAAAGCTGAGCAGGTCTGACACAGCATGTGAAGAGAAATCAGTTAACACTTTGTGGTGGCCGTTCCTCAGAACTCCTGTTCTGAAGAGGGGTCATTGGGCCCGAAATGTTAACTTTTTTCTTTTCACAGGGCTGCCAGACCTGCTGAGCTTTTCCAGCAATTGGTTTAGGAATTGGTTCTTGCTCTGTGACAGGGAAAGTAGTGATCTATGAAAGGGAGAGAAAGGAGAAAGTTGTCTGGTAAATGGTTAAGATCTATCTTAAATTTAAAAACAGCATACAAAATTGGTGGTATACTTAAAATATATAAATAGCGTTATGAATAAGTGAATAATTTAATGAAGTGTTAGCTAAAACTCATTCAGGACAGCAGGGTAGGCCCTAATTCAACCCTTTGGCACATGGGAGCTCCTGCATTCCATTGTGATCTGGGGCAAACATGTCTGTAGCATTGCCAGCTCAAAGAATTCAGTTTTTTAAAAATCAATCGCAGGACGTCTGCGCTGCTGGCTGGCCAGCATTTATTGCATGCCCCTAGTTGCCCTTGAGAAGACGGTGGTGAGCTGCCTTCTCAAACCGCTGCAGTCCACCTGCTGTGGGTTGACCCACAATGCTATTAGGGAAGGAATTCCAGGATTCTGATACAGTGACAGTGAGGGAATGGTGATTATATTTCCAAATCAGAATGCTGAGTGGCTTGGAGGGGAATTTGCAGGTGATGGTGTTTCCATGTATTTGCTATTAGATGAAAGTGATAGTGGGACTGGAAGGTCCTGTCTGAGAATCTTTGGTGATTTTCTGCAGTGCATCTTGTAGGTACTGTTGCTACCGAGCGTTGGTGGTGGAAGGAGTGGATGGTTGTGGACATGGTGCCAATCAAGCAGGATGCTTTGTCCTGGATGGTGTCAAGCTTCAAGTGTTGTTGGAGCTGCACCCATCCAAGCAAATGGGGAGTTTTCCATTATACGCCTGACTTGTGCCTTGTACCCGAGAGACAGACACTATGGAATCAGGTGGCGAGTTATGCACTGTGGTATTCCAAGCTTCTGACCTGCTCTTGTAGCAGCTGTCTGTATGTGGTAAGCTCAGTTCAGTTTCTGCAATGGCAACCCCCAAGATGTTGACAGTGAGGGATTCAGTGATGGTAACACCACTCAATGTCAAGGGGCAGTAGTTAGATTGTCTCTTATTGGAGATGGCCATGCCTGGCATTTGCGTGGTATGAATGTTACTTGCCACTTGTCAGCCCAAGCCTGGATGTTGTCCAGATCTTACTGAATTTGAACATTGACCACTTCAGTACCTGAGGAGTCATGAATTCTGCTGAACAGTGTGCAATCAGCAAATATCCCCACTTCTGACTGTATTTTGGAGGAAGGCCATTGATGAAGCAGCTGAAGATGGTTGGGCCTAGGGTACTACCCTGAGGAACTCCAGCAGAGATGTCCTGGAGCTGAGGTGACTGACCGCCAACCACCACAAACAATTCCATTTGTGCCAGGTATGACTCCAACCCAGCAGCAAGCTTGGCCCCAATACCCACTGATTCCAGTTTTGCTAGGACTTTGATGCACATTCAGTCAATAGGATCCCTACAGTGTGGGCTCGATGGAAGCAGGCCCTTTAGTCCATCAAGTCCACATGGACCCTCTGAAGAGCATCCTACCCGCACCCTTAACCACCCTCCCCAACCCCATGACCTGCACATCACAAATGTGGCTGTCACTCTTACCTCACCTCTGGAATTCAGCTCTTTTGTCCATGTTTGAAGGTTGTAGCGAGGTCAGGAGCTGTGTGGATCTGGCAGAACCCGAACTGGGTGTCACTGAGCAGGTGCTGCTTGAAAGCACTGTTGATGACATCTTCCAACATTTCCCTTATGATCAGAAGTTGACTGACGAGGTAGTAATTGACTAGGTTGGGTTTCTTCTGCTTTTTTGTGTACTTGACACACCTAGACATTTTTGCACATTGTCAGGTAAATGTCCATGTTATTACTGGACAACAGCTTGGCGAGGGGATCAGATTGTTCTGAAGCACAAGTCTTCAGTACTATTGCCAGAATCTTGTCAGAGCCTGTAGCCCTTGCACTGTCCACCATCTCCAATCTTTTCTTGATAACAAAGCAGCGAATCAAATAGGCTGAAGACCACCATCCACAATGCTGACAATCACTGTAGGAGACCGAGATACATCATCCATTCAGCATTTCTGGCTGCGAATGCTTCAGCCTTATCTTTGCATTGAAATGTTGAGCTCTTCCAACATGGAGGATGGGGATATTCGTGGAACCATCTCCCCCAATGAATTGTGAATGGTGGTGGACAATTAAACAATTGGATGTCACAGGACTTCAGAGCTTAGATCTGAACTGCTGGTTGTGGGATCGCTTAGCTCTATAACTTGCATGCCAGCCAGCGTAAGCACCAAGTAATCCTGTAGGGAAGCTTTACTCTGTTGACACTTTTTTTTAAAAAAACATATTCACAATCCTTTGTGCTTTGATTTTGCAGTAACCTCGGATGTGGGACGTTACCAAAGCTTTTTGAAAATTCAAATACACCACATACACGGGAATTCCCACATCTAATCTACTAGTTATGCCCTTGATTAAACTCCAGAAAGTTCTCGAACATGACTGAACTTTCGTAAATCCATGCTGACTTTGTGCAAACCCAATGATACTTCCTAAGTGTCCTGTAATCACATCCTTTATGGCAGACTCCAGCTGAGCGGGCCTTCATAAAAGTCACTCACTGTCTGGACAAATAGCTTAGTAGAACACAGTTCACAGACCAGTACAGCATAGGAACAGGGCCGTCAGCCCACCATGTCTGTGCTGACCCACAATGGATTATTTTAGAACAACAATCTGCATGGTACGTATCCCTCTATTCCCTGCCTGTTCACATGTCTGTCTAAATGTCTCTGAAATGTTGCTATCGTCTCTGCTTCTACCACCTCCCCGGCAGCGCATTCCAGGCACCTACTCCCTGTATTAAAAAAAAACTTGCCTTCTGCATCTCCTTTAACCTTTCCACTTCTCCCCTTAAACTTATGTCCCCTCGTATTTGACATTTTCACATTGAGAAAAAGACTGATTATCCATTCAATCCATGCCTCTTATTTTTATGGAATACTTTAAAGTCACCATTCAGCCTCAATGCTCCAGTGAAAATCATCCAAGTTTGTCCAACCTCTCCTTATAGCTAACACACTCCAATCCGGACAGCATCCTCTCCAATACCTCCAACGTGGTCTGTGTGGAGTTTGTACAGTCGCCCAACGGTGAAATCAAACCTAGGTCCCTGGCGCTGAGGTATCAGTGCTAACTACTGAACCACGGGCTGCCTTGATCGAATTAAACTCCGCCTGCCACTTCTCCAACCATTTTTCTTACCACATTCCTTTCACAGTGTTCCTCACTACCCAGAAATTGAATATAGCGTGTGACTGCAGCAACATCAGCAGTGAGACAAAGGTCAAGTGACTGACTACTATTAGGATCTTGATGCAAAGAGATGAGGAGATGATTTTGCTAAGGTTTACTGCAAGAAATAAACTCTCCAGGGTGACAGGGGAGTGGGAGAAGGACAAGAGGTGTGATTCAAGAGGCTGACTTAGTGAGATCAGTGGCACAGTAACATCACAAACCATGGTATGACGTGAATGCAGGGAAATCAGCTGATTGGGGAGTAGGATTGGTGAATGTTGCCAATCTTTAATGTAAAAGCTAGTTTGCATTTGTGCCCAATGTTTTGTTGCACTCTCCTCAAGAACTGCTAAACTGGTGATTTTTTTTCAAAGTTTACAAAAATAATATAATTATAGTGAAATTTAAAAAGCAGGGAACCTCAAGTAATTAAATTTACAAGTTAAGAATCAATTACAGTTATGTGGACAGGACAGGCCACATGATTGTGCAATATGTGGAAGCTGCTGGACACCAAATGTGACCCAAAGCAAACATATTTGTATTAAGGATGAGGAAACAGACCCTGGCACTTTAATAGAGAGCCATTAAAGTGGAAGGAAAGAAATAGCAATGTAGTTGTCACAGGCACAGTAATAATTATGGAAATAGATATTATTCTCTGCAGACGCGAGAAGCCCTCAAGGTTGTGTTGCCTGCCCAGTGCCAGGGTCATGGACACCCTCTACAGAAGAACTTGGAAGACGGGAGGGATCCAGCAGTCATTGACCATTTTGGTCAAAATGGACTAGAAAGGACTGAAAGACTGAACAATTAGGAGTGAATTAAAAAGCAGAACTTCCAAGGTAATCATCTGAGTGACTATTTGAGCCACAGACAAAACAGGCAGATGGAAACTAAGCCAAAGAATTAAATGTTTGACTTAAATATTGGTACAGAAGGAACGAGTTCTAGTTCATGGGGCATTGGTAGAAGACAGCTGTTCTTGTTTGATAGATTTCACGCTGGGAGAAGTTTCCTGACAAACCTAATAAGTAAGGCTGTGGAGACTAATTAAACTAATAAGGGTGGGGAGATAGATTTGGGAGGGGGGAAAATGCAGGTTTACAGAGCAAAAAGGGTGTAGCAGCATTCAGGGCAACTATTTGGAAAATGATGCCGAGAATGAGACAGGAAGGGACATATCATATGCAACCACGGAAAGATAGTAATACAAAGAGTCAAAAAAGGGGGAAGAAATGGTAAACTTAGTTAAAAATTAAAATTAATGGGTTTTTACTTGAATGCATATAGTATTCATAATAAAAGAGATGAATTATTCACACAAACACGTTAATGGGCATAATCTTATAACCATTCAATCATGGCTGATTTGGTTCTCAACTCCATTCTCCTGCCTTCTCCCCGTAATACACGATCCCCTTTCCAATCATGAATTTCGCTCTTCATCTTAAACTCACAATGACTTGGCTTCCACAGCCTTCTGCAGCAATGAGTTCCACAGATTCACCACCTGCTGGCTGAACAAATTCCTCCTCATCTCAGTTCTAAAAGGGTCATCCCTTCACACAGGCTGTGTCATACTTATCTCTCCTACTAGTGGAAACATCATCTCTACTGTACTCTAACCAGGCCTCTCAGTACTCTAAGTTTCAATGAGATGACCCGCTCATCCTTCTAAACGCTTTCCAGCATAGACAGAGTCCTCAGTTTCTTATGAAAAGCCTTACATCCCTGGGATTTTTCTCATAAACCTCCTCTAGAATCCCACCGAGATCAGCGTATGCTTTCTTAAATACAGGGCCCAAAACCACTCAATATTTCAAGTGTGGTCTGACCAGAGCCTTATACTGCCTCAGTAGTACACCCCCACTCTCGTATTCTAACCCTCTCAAAATTAATGCTAACGTTGCATTTGCCTTCTTACTTCCAATTGAACCAGCATGTTATACTTAGGAGTCCTCCTTCAGGATTCTCTTAAGTCCCCTTGTACTTCAGATTTCCAAAACCTTTTCCCATTTAGAAAATTTGTTCTTCCTATCAAAAAACATAACCTCACACTCTCCCACATTGCTCAGAGACATGGCAGACGGAATGCACTGTCCTAGTTTGTCCAACTCCTTTGTCAGCCTTCCCGCTTCATCAACACTACCTGTCCCTCCATCTATCCTTAAGGGACCTGAAAACTTAGTAACACAATGTCCTCAGTTGATTCGTCCAGATTGTTAATGCATAATGTGAATAATTGTGATCCTAGCACTGACATCTACTGAACTCCACTAGTGACCAGCTGCCAACCTAAAAAAGGCCCTTTATCCCCATTCTCCGCCTTCTGTCAGTCAACCAATCCTCTACACACAGCAGAGCAGATGAAAGGGAAATTATACCTGACAAAATTTATAGAATTCTTTGAGGAAAGAACAAACCGGATTGATAATGGAGAAAACAGTGGATAAAATATATACGGATTTTCACAAGGTACCATGCATTAGGTGGCTGAATACTCAATGTTGGGGGTAAAGGCAAGGATGGAGAATTGCCTAACTAATAGAAAATATCAAGTGGGAGGGTGGAGCACTTTCAGGAAGGCATCCAGCCTCTAACTAGTGGTGTGCCACAGGAATCAGTGCTAGGACCACAATCTCTCATAATATATTAAAGACTTGGATGGGGAAAGTGAATGTACTATCGTCAAGTTTGTGATTGACAAAAACAGGTGGGAAGACAAGTGGTGAGGATGAAACAACGTGGCAGCACAGGGGTAAAGGAGGTTAAGCAAGTGGGTCATGATCATATCAAAAGGCAGAACAGACTCAAAGGGCCAAATGACCTATCCCTGCTGCTATTTTCTCTGCTTGAATTCCTCCTTCCCCGTAGACCTTGCTCACTCTGGAAATTATTTGTATGTTCCTTCATGAAGACTGAAGCAAAGAATACGTTCATTTCATTTGCTATTTTCTTAAATTCTAACGCAACATTCTCAAGAGGACCAATGTTCCCTTTACTTAGAGATAACACAATGTGGACCTGGAGGAACACAGCAGGCCAGGCAGGATCAGAGGAGCAGAAAAGTTGCAATTTCAGGTCCGGACCCTTCTTCAGCTTTCTAAAGGCCTGCAAAAATTCTTACTTTTACTTTCCTAGCTAGTTTCTGCTCCTAATCCAATTTTCCTTTTAACACTTGTTATGTTCTGCTTTTCCATTCAGTAAACTGACTGGCACCCTATCAATCTGATCAGTATCTATAAGCCTAGCATAACCTGCTCTCTGATCTGGCTCCACAACATGCTATCCTTAGAGACTCACTTGAAATTATTCAGTGAACACTTCATCCAGTTTATATTTAGATTAAAATCACTCATTCTTGCCCGTTCTTTATCACAAATATTGAACTTTTCTTCTTGTATACCGATAAGGCAGAATACTTCCTTCAAATACAAACAATTAAGTAATTTAATTAGATCAACATATAGTGCAAATTACCTGAATGCAATTCACGGTTAATTTTTTTTTTAAACCAATCAAACACAAACACTAGAATCGCCCACTATAAATACTGACACATGGGCAACAGGCTATTTTCTACTAAGAAGGGTTCTTGCTTGCCAAGTCAAAATTTGAAATTCTAAACACCTTATAAAAAAGCAATTTTAAAAGAATAATGAAAAACTAGAAAGAAGGGTGCAGCCTTTCAATTAGGAGTTACACAGATATGCAATTTCAAATACAGCAAGTTCGCTAACCACTGCTCAATGTAAACAAAGTGGTCAAGTGTGTCAGAATCTACATTCTTCACAACTTGGGAGTGATCAGTGTTTGCTTCCAGAACAGAGTAACTTACTTCCCCGAAAAAGGTAAACAAACTGGATGTTGGGAGGATGCTTCCAGTGGTAACAGAGTCTAGGACCTGAGGGCACAGCCTTAGAGTAAAGGGAAGACCTTTTAGAATAGAGATAAGGAGAAACGATTTCAGCCAGACAGTGGTGAATCTATGAAATTCACTGCCACAGAAGGCTGTGGAGGCCAGGTCATTGAGTACTTTTAAGACTGAGATAGATAGGTTCTTGATTATCAAGGGTTACAGGGAGAAAGCAGATAAATGGGGTTGAGGAACGTATCAGCCATGATTGAAGGGCAGAGCAGACTCGATGGGGCGAATGGCCTAACTTCTGTTCCTATGTCTTATGGTCTAATAGAGTAGAAATGTACAAGTGTTTTCTCCCCCCCAACACATACACTATTGATTCTCGTTTACCTTAATTCAAAACGCGAAATCCTAACCTACCCATTCTGAGGTAGTATCAACCACGAAAATCCATGAACATTTCAATTATTCTTGTCTAGTTATTTTTTCAGGTTGCAAAACAGCCTTATCCACAACAGCTATAATGTATTGCATAACAACCAAAAGGGTGTGGAACTTCAATTGGCAGTAAAAGTTCAGCCTTGGCTAATCTTTTAATTTCAAGATTTCTCACACAAGTGCATGGTACAATGGAACAAGCATCTACACTTCAATGTGCATAGGATAGGAGCTCACAGGTTCATATATTAGCAATATACTGGGAGGAAATATGTGAGCACAGATTGAGTATTGGATAACAGAGAACCAAGATTCATGACTTTTTTTCAGGTTGGAACAATATAACAAGCGGCATGACATAAGGATCCATTCTCAGTCCTCAATTACTCATTGCTAAGAACTTAGAGGAGGAGTCAGAGTGTAACATCTCCAAAATTGCTGACGATACAAAAATAGATGGGAGGACATCTCGATGAGGTTGTAGGGAATCTGCAAGGTTACACTTGGGTTGAGTGAGTGGACAAAAACTTGGCAGATGGAGTTTAATGCAGAAAACTGAGGTAATGCACTTTGTAGGAAGAATCAAAAGACTATTAATTATGCGGAGACTCTGCGGGAAAAAAAAAGTGTAGCAAATAGAGATTGGAATATTCTTGTGCAAAACAAGTAGTTAGCTTCCAGGTGCAACAAGTAATTCAGGCAACAAATTAAATTTTGGCATTTATTGCTAGGGGTCTGGAGTTTATAAACAGGGCAGTTTTATTAAACCTGTTCAGCATGATCGTGAGGTCACAACTGGAGCACCATGTACAACCTTTGTCCCTGTACATTCAAATAAATAAGTGACATACTAGCACTGGAGTCTGTTTGAAAGATTTACTAGCCTAATTCCTGAGGGTAGACAGATTTTTGAAACCTCATATTTAATGGCTACTATGCTGAGCTGGCACAAGAGAGGAGTTAAGGCCTAGGGCAGATCAGCCATGATAGTGGTAAATGATGGGGCAGGCTTGAAAAGCCAAAATAGTCTGGTGCTATTTAAGTTAGAATTTCTCATCCCTTAAAAAAAAAAAATCACAGTAGTAACATACAGAACATTTTGCTTTTCCCTGGATATTAATGAGCTTAGTATGTAGGGCAACAATTTCAAAATGCACAAATACAAAACTTGGAAGTATTGTGAACTATGAAGAGTGCGCTGTGGAACTTAAAGGATGTGAACAGTGGAGCAGTCAAACAGGTACAATTTAGAATTCAATGCAGAGCAACTGAGGTAATTAATTTTGGTAGGAGAAACATCAGGAGAATATAAATAGTGGGTTAAAACTGTAAAGGGTATGCAGAAACAGAGAAACTTGAGCGTAAAAATACAGAATTCATTGAATGGGACATGACAGTTTGACAGAATAGCTAATAGAGCATTCAGTATCTTTGGCTTTAATTAATGGAAGCATAGATAACAAGGGTCAGGAGGTTATGTTGAACTTCTATAAGACTTACTTGGCAAGAGACACGAAGACATTGAAGATAATGCCACAAAGGTTCAAAAGAATGATTCTGAGGATGACAAACTTCAGTTTTGAAGACAGAATGGGTAACTTAGGACTATTTTCCAGAGGGAAAAAGAAAGAGAAGATCTAGAGTAGATTGGATGGTGATATTTAGAAGGGGCTTGCAGAGTGGACAGGGAGAAACTGTGCCCATTTTGAATAGGATCAAGAACGAGGGTCACGGATTTAAAGTAACTGGCAAAAGCAATAGCAGAAAAACTCATGTAGCAAGTGATTAAGGTCCACAATTCACTCCAAAAATGCAATGGAAGCAGGCTCAATCACAGTATGCAAGAAATTACATTGTTCTTTTTCAAATAGAAATGTACAAGGTTACAGGGAAAGACAGGAGAACGGTACTAAGTGAATTGTTCAAACAGCCAATGCAGACACAATGGGCTGAATGGTCATGTTCTACACTGGATCAATTGTCATTGAAGAGCAAACATGTAATTGCTTTCCACCAAAGGCATCACAATTCAAAAATCACGATATCAATTATACAGAATACCATGCACCCCATCTCCCACTGCACATAGTACAGTCCCAGTTATCTGAACCCCAAACATCCAGAATACTCATGCAACTGCTTGGGATAAAAGGGACTTTACTGTATTAGCAATTGGAAGAGGATGATGAATCAGATACATTATAAAGCTAGTTCAAAACTGACCTTGAAGTTGCTCTATGTGCTCACAGTGAGAATTCCCAGATTCAAATGGGAACCATTGGTTTGTTATGCTCATTTTAAAAATGCACATTCATCCTGTGGCAGCAACAAGACAAATTCTCTCAGCCATGATTAATACTTCTCAGGTAACCAAAGATTCAGCTAACTGACACACCCCATTCCTCATGCTTGCCAGGTATCAGGAAGATTCTTGTACTTCTGAAAACTCTGGATGAATACAATTTTAGAAGACATTTTAAGAATCGGTTAAACCTAGAAGTTTCTTTTGCCCAATATGTATTCGCTATCTAACACAATGATCGAAAAAGGGGACAGTAGCAAATCTCACTAAAAGGCTCGCCATCAAACAAGTTTTCAATGAACTTGGAACCATATTTCAGTAACAAACCACTTTAGCTTTACTAAAGGAGCAAGAACTTTCTTGCTGAACTCTAGCTTCACACAGTTACAACTTATTGGTACAGGACTTACTTGCTTTCATGACTTTCAGTCACAATTACATCTCACATGATCAAAAGGAGGGACAGAGACTAAGTTGAGCACAAACCACACTTCAAAAATTAAACAGGTACATTTAGATTGATACTTAAATGTAGTACTGATAAATGCTACATTGCCGTCTGGTGTTGAACACATCCCATCTGTACCTTCAAATGGACAAAATCTGAGCACTTTCTTGAAGGTGAAAAGGGTTGCACAAAACTCATTCACAAATCAACAAACACCATCACATACTATGGGGGATCTTGTTGTACATGAACTACATTTCATATTGGACAAGTATGACTGTATTTCAAGACAAAGTGATAATTGACAATGGTCATTTTGCCATGTCTTCAGAAAAGAGAAAGAACTAAAGTTGGGTTAATTCAGAAGGTACTCAGTTATTATTCAGATTTTATGCATCTGAATATTCATTAAATAATTTGCACTTCAGATGGTGGATAGGTTCAAAATACAAGGGACATTCAACAATCTCTACTCTGATCTACTGCCTGGTCAGTCCTTTAGTCCCAATTCCAGTTTCTCAACTACGAACACTGCCCTCGAGTTCTACCTCCACTGAAAACACTTAACAGCAACATAAACACCCCAAAAGTAGATTGAATTTTACTTATCTATTATTTTTGCACAAGAGCAAAAGCAGATGTTTAAAGCGGAAGTTTTCTGTAAACATATTTAGGACTCCACATAATTCTTAAATTCTGGACCAAAGGAATCTAAAACTGCCCTCAATGCATCATTCAGAGCAGCTTAACCCTTCTGGTGGTTGTAGGTTCTCCCTTGATTATTGTTTGTTTTAATGAAAGCCATCACTGATGATTTTGAACAAAATTAGAAGCATGAAAAGGTGTTTCTAAAATCAGAATCCACGTGGTTCTCTCTAGCACAAGATTCCTTAATGTATAACAGTGCCAGTTCAATAGGAAGGGGAAGGAAGCGAATTTTGCAGTCCAAACCAAAGCCTGATATCAGAAGCAGAGCAGTCAAATTTGAAGTAATTACTATTAATCTTGGATTGATGTTCTACCAGAACAGTTGTGTTTCAGTTTAACACACTAAACAAACACTGGGACCAATAAAATGCAACTTATATTGGGGAGATAACACTGTGTGGAGCTGGACGAACACAGTAGGCCAGGAAGCATCACTGGAGTAGGAAAGTTGACGTTTTGGGTCAGGTCCCAGTCACACTGCAGATTCATTCTTAAATGCAAGTTTAATAAATTTCCAATAATTTTGCTGAGTTTAATGTATATGTTCCAAAGCTGTCAATATGATTCTTAGATCTCTTTACTTACAAATTCAGCAAGGACATCAGTGCCAGCTTATATAACCCTCATTGCACCCCAAGCAGGAACATCACGTGAAAACCGACCTGTAAGTAGACAGAAGAAAAGTTGGAGTTGAACTGGTCGGTTTCAGAGATAAACGGATGATAGCAGAAATTCACGAAGTAAATTCAGAATTAAACATCAAATAATAAAACGCATTGCCAACATTGTCATATTCCAACTTTTCTGAAAGTCATTATAACTGACAACCTCCTCTATCAATAGCATTTGCAAAATATCAAGTCCTTTGGTTTGAAGCATTACCAAATTGTTGCCAAACCCAAGAAAAACGATTTTTGACAACTTCATTGCAGCTCAAAACAAACTTAAGTCTCTCAGTCTGACTTTTGTTACCATAAACAGGTAAGAATTTGGAGTTCACCCACTGAGGTAATACTCCAACTTGGGCTTAATGTATCATGCAATTTTGTTTCAATTTCATCCAAAATTTATTTTGTACCCCTAAAGATGAGGGGCCATTGCTGATCCCAGACATTGCAAAACCCATCTGTAGTTTTGATGCGTCATTTGCAATGATGCTAAAGCAAACACGAGCCTAGAAACAAAAACAAATTGCAGGAAAAACTCAGCAGCTCTGGCAGCAGAGATAAAAGGTACTGCAGATGCTGGAGAATCCGAGATAACAAGGTGTGGGGCTGGATGAACACAGCAGGCCAAGCAGCATCATAGGAGCAGGAAAGCTTGACGTTTCGGGCCTAGACCCTTCA